>LPNX010822402.1:82741-98861 GCA_001517045.1 Pseudotsuga menziesii | reverse complement strand
TATATATATATATTCAAGAGTTATTTATATATTCAATATATAAGTAATACTACAATAATTCATGAACCATGTTACTAATAATGAATATAACCATGCAAATGTATTCATCAACCAACCAATCATAGTAATGTACTCATGAATTGATGTCACATACGTGGCCAACACACACGTCTTAAGCGTGGGTACTAATAATCAATTTTAATTCATTAATGCATCATTATTATATGCCTGCAAACAACATACAAAAAACCAACATAACAATGCATCATTTCTCATTAATAATCATTCATACAAAAGTAATAAAATTGAATTAGATAAACATATTGAAGAAATCAAGCATATAATCATAGTTGTATGTAAAATTCAAGAACACCATCCAATCCATCATTTGTCCCATCCATCCCCATCGATACTCAACCACCTAATCACCACTACTTCCATATCCTCACCTCACCATCCCATCCTCTGCTGGAATATACTGTGGCATCAGCTACACCAACCTAACCACTTGTAGAAGTCGTAAGCAGAAGTGTCAGGTCCTACAAATCAACCAAGATTCCCCAGCAAGCACCCACTAGTCTCCATCACATGTCTAGGGGACCGTGCTCAACACATCCCTCCAAGCACTCTGAGTTTCGAGGGATTAAATGGTGGGAAATGCCTCCACCCCCTGATAGTACTAGGGTCAACACCCTACATCAACTCTACTATTTCATCACTCTTCTAAGGGGTCTCATCATTAAAGAACCACTTTGGGAAAGTCGTGGTTCTTGTCAAAACTCACCCACAAGTCATAGAGATATTCATATTCATAATTAAACAACATGAGAATTGACATAACATCATTATCCTCTTGATGTCCAAGACATCTCGTGCCCCTTGGCACTGCATAAATTTGGCTATCTCGTAGTCAATCAACATGTGGTTTAGTTCATCACTAACATAGATCTCATGTATAAACATTTTCAACTCTTTCAAGTGTTAATTCATGTCACTAAAACAACATTTAATATAATCATGTAAGTATCTTTGAAACATATAGTGTACTTGTTCTATCTCAAAGTACACCTCAACTAACATCCGCATATCAATATTACATATTCAATGACATGTTCAAATGATATAACCTATTCATCAACATTTATAAAACAAAATGATAAATTCCACTTACTATCCACATATCTAGGGTGTCCATATGTTCATATAATAATATTCTTAATGAATATAATTGGGTCAAATAGATAATAAGAAATCAAAATGTTAAGTTAATTCATATAAGATTTTAAATACCAAATGTCAAAATATGGGGCATTACATGTAAATGCACACAGGATCGTCAATGAATTATTGACGTGTCAGGAATATGTTAGCTCAGATTCTTACACAAGCCCAAGACCGCAATGAAGAAAACAACCCTTGGTCCTCTCCTTCTACTTCCCCTGTTGTGCATGCTTCTTTTCTCACCTTCTCCTTCGCTAGTTTCGAGACCAAAGGATGCTCCTGTTGTCAACCAAGCGAAGGAGGATGTCGAGAACCAAAACTTGGACAAGAGTACTTCTGAATTGGTAAGAACCGATATTGCTTCCACTATCTGTTACAAGAGGAGGAAGGTCGAGAAGATTGGCCAAATCAATCTTGACTCTTACAAGCAATTGCAACCCCTACCAAGCAAAGAGTTTGAATAATTCTTGAGACTCAGGTGCGTACAAATAGGAAAAAATTGCATTCATTCATTGATTATGAACTAAAATAGCTATTCTTAATTTCTATGGTGATTCATTGGGAATGTCTCTTTTGTATTTCAAATCAAGGAAAGACCAAGTAATACACAAAGATTTAATTGTATAGCAACTATTTATCAAAATATTTATTTAAAATGTGAGGAGGCATGAATAGAAATTGAAATTGAAATTATATGTATATTAAATAAATGAATTTTACAATTTAGCTAATTTTAATTTGAAGCCAACATTTATAATTTTTTTTATATCTTTTGTTTTTGAGACGGATATGTGCTAAGTCACCACAAACTTGACACATCTCAGCCACTTTTAACTTATAAAAAAAAGCTGCAATTAACAAAGTTTTATCTATTTATGTAACATATATATACCATTTTGTTGAAGAAAATTAACTTATAATAATCCAGGATAAGCTTATAAGATACTATTGGTTTGTCCTTGGATGGTTTCATTGTGATTGCTCCTGAGTTTAAATGTTGGCTTGCGTTTATTTATAAGTGAATACTGTTGGGTTGCTTTTATTTAGAAGTGAATACTGTTTTAACAATATGATTAAATCCATTGGGTTTATAACATTTTCATTTTGTTTTTCCATGAAATTATTTCCACGATTCTTCTTCCTTACCTAGGTAGAGGATTTTGTGTATAATTTATATGCTCACTCGTCCTTTGATATTGTTCGATTACCTCGATGATTGTATTTAAATTACTTCCACGATTTTACATTGGTATTTACAACTTCAAGCTATATATATATATATATATATATATATATATAATTCTGGAGGCAGATTCTAACTAGAAAAACTAAAGATAATAAAAAAATTTCTTTGCACGACTGGAATTCCTATCTTGAAAAGCTTTATGACTCCCCGAACATCATAGACAACTTTGAAACCCTTCTCACAATGAAAGAAGTTTTCTCTTTAGAAGACATAGATTTTGGGGTTAAGCGTCTAGCAAATGGAAAAGCTAAGGACATTGAAGGTTACCAGGAAGAAATCTTAAAAATTGGAGGTCCTGTCCTCATCCCTCACATCCACAAGCTTTTTAATCAAGCAGTAAAGCAAGGGTTCCCTAAGCCTTGGACTCAGAGCCTCATTATCCCTATTTTTAAAAGCGGGGATACAAATAACCCCTTAAATTATTGGACTATTATGATTAGCCCCCTCTTAGCCAAGTTATATGGTATTATTTTGGAAAAGAAGATCAGAATTTGGCTTGAAAGTGAAGGTAAGTAGGCTAAAGGTCAAGCAGGTTTTAGAAGGCATCACTCAACAACGGACCACCTTATTACGCTTAGGATCATTATGGAGGAGTGCCGCAATGACAAATCTAATCTCTTTTGCTGCTTTGTGGACTTTAGAAAGGCTTTCGATACAACGCCTAGAAATAACCTTTGGAATAGGTTAGAAGAGATTAAGGTTCCTTTCGAGCTAAGAGATGCTGCGATAAGGCTCTACGAGAATGTAATTGCCAAGTTTAAAAGCAATGAGGGGTGGTCGAAAGATATTAAGTGTAATATCGGAGTTAAACAAGGTTGCCCCCTCTCCCCTACCCTTTTCGGCATTTACATTGATAAGTTAGAGGGTTGTTTAGAAGAAGCAGGATGTGCTAGTACGATCTTAGCTGGAATAGTCATCATCCTTCTTCTTTATGCTGACGATATTGTCCTTCTGGCAAGGTGTTCTTCTGACCTTGATAAACAACTTCGTCTTCTTAAAGATTTCTACTCTACAATGGGTATGACGGTTAACACTGACAAAACAAAAGTTATGATTATCAAATCCAAGAAGGACACATACGCTAATTTTGTGTATGACAATAGCAACTTGGAGGAAGTGTCTTCTTACAAGTACCTGGGAATTGATATTCATCACAAGCTCAACTGGAACTATAGCATTGAGATAAGGATTAACACAGGGTGGAAAGCTTACTTTGGTCTTGAAAATAACTGTAAAGCTGCAAACCTCGTGCTATGGGATAAAAAGAAGCTCCTCTTTGAAACTCTAGTCACTCCTGTTATCTTGTATGGGTGTGAGGTTTGGGGTTGCAGCATCTCTAGAGAATCTTGGAGAAAGATCAAGCAAATCCAGAAGCGTTTTATAACTTACAACCTGAAAATCAAAAACAATACACCCTATGCTATTCTCCTTATAGAAGTGGGTCTTTCCCCCATCGAGAGCCTAGCCATGGCTAGACTCCTATTGTACAAGAACAAAATCAATAACATGGGAGACCATAGACTCCCTAAGTTAGCTTTAAACTCCAGCCAAAATCACCTAAGGCTCAAGCGTGGGTGGTATAAAGATACCAAATCTTGGTTAAATCACTGGAAGATCGATGAAAATGTTGCATTGCAAAATATTAAAAACATTAAAAATATTATTGCTGCTAAGTTTAAAGAAAAATTGTGGTGTGAGAAAGATTTAGAGGCCAAAAGAAAATTAAGATATTATAAGGAGGTCATCAACCCTACTCTTGAAGATCAAAACTATCTCTCTATTTTAATCAGTCCTAAGAAAAAAATTAATATAGCTAAGATAAGAACGAACTCGCATGAGCTCCACAGCGAAACTAGTCGTTGGACAGTCCCTAAAACTCCTTGGGTAGAAAGGATCTGCCAACTTTGTGAGAGTAAGAACATTGAAGATGAAAATCACTTCCTCTTAGAGTGCCATGCATACACCCACATTAGATCCCAGTTTCATAATCTTTGTCGCAATACCGACATTCCTAGCCTTTTAGCTTGTCAAAATTATAGTAAGCTCGAGACGCTTCTCTCCAAGCTCTTTGAGCATAGAAATATCACTTTAAAACAAACTAATTAATTTTCTTCTTCAGGGTTCGATAGACCAAATTTTGGTCTCAAGGGACGTTAACCATCATCATCATCATCATCATATATATTAATTTTTTAATCATAGATACATTTCTTTATATAATAATTATTATTTATTCTAAAATATTTAGAATTTTTTTATTTACATATAATTTAAGGTTAATTTTTTCATTAAATTTTTTGATATAATAAAAGATGAAATATTTATTATTTATATTAATGTATTCTTTATTTAATTAAAGTTGTAGATATAGCTAAAGTTTTGAAGATATAGTTTTTATTATAGAATTTATAAACTATTTATAAAAAATATCTCATTTATAGAATACACATAGCTATGAATTTATCAATTCAAGTTTAAACTTACATGTCACATTATTATGTGATATTATGGCTTTGTGAGAAATATAATATTTTTATTCTCATACAATGTTTTTTGAATTTGTATATTGTTTATTTCTTCAAAACTAAAACTAAGAAAATATTAATAATTAACATTATAAATTTATTCAACTAAAAAACAATTGCATTAAAAAATGTTTAGTTATTTTTAATTATTGTGGTTTTTTATGAACTCTTACAATAGTAACAATTTCTTGTACATTCTAATTTATTTTTTTAGAAAAATAAATTCACAAAAGTATATATATATAACAAGTGAGAAAATACACTTATATGTTTTTATTAAAGATTCTTTCAACAAAACTAGATGGGCGAAATCCAAACCACCTAACAATAGACTAGCAAGAACGCCAATTTTTTTATCCTTGTAGTCACCCTCTAGTTAGGCCATGATACCGCTAAGGCTAAGCCACTCACATTTTTCTAATATTTATCTTGGACTCTCAATTTGTTACCAAATTAATTCTCATCATAAGCAAACCGATTATTTTATCAACAATTATACCTATTTTAACACCTTACAAAGTGCACAAGTATCATAGCTTGTTTTGAGTTTTGGGGATTTATCTCTTACTAGCCTATAATGATTTTCATTCTTTTCTAATATTCATCTTAAACTCTCAATTTGTTACCATAGTAATTATCATTGTAAGCAATCCAATTCTTTTATTAACAATTGTAACTCTTTAAGCACTTTACAAAGAGCATAAGTATCATAGCTTGTTTTGAGTTTAGGGGATTCCTCTCTTACTAGCTAATAATGATTCTCATTCTCGGAAAACCACCTGCATATCAACACACCAAGTTCCAAATCCTATGGCTATAGAGAATTCGTAATCACTAGAACGAAAGTGAACTTTAACTCAAGAAAGTATGTACTCAATTAGGTTTTTCTCTAAAAGACAATTAAATACCATTATTTATTTCATTCTTTTTTTTCTTTATTATATATTTTCCTCCCCCTCAAATTCCCCTTATGTCTTGATCACAAAGGAGCAAGATTCTATTTTTAGTGTACCACTCTATTAAACCTCGGAGGAATATCTCACCTTAACTTTTTTGAATCTTATTATTTTATAACATATTCTATATTTTTAGGCAATTAAATTTAACTAATTATTGTATAGTGATTTGTTAAATTTTTTTAATTTCCTTAAACCTAGGAGAAAGAGCTCATCTTAACTTTTTTGAATCATGATTAATATTTAATAACATATTCTAACTTTTAAACTATCAAACTTAACTAATTATTTTATATTAATTTATTAATCCTTTTTAATTTTAATACTCTTAATAATTTTAAAATATATATATAATACACGTAAACAATATTCATAATACATCTTCATCCAAATCTAATAAACCTTCTTCAAAATCACATTTAACACATCATCTATAATCAAATGAGAAAATTAAAAAAAAAATCTATGGAAAAAGGGTTAAATATATTAAAATTATATTTAATAGAAAATAAAAAGTTGCTTAAATTCATGTATATATTTTTTAATTGGATTTTTAATATGATTTTTATTTACAAGTGTAATGTACTTTTAGTTCGTGTGTGTAGATAAAATATTTTATGTGGTGGGTAAAGGTCATATATAGCTAGCAATTAGTAAAGTTGAGAAAATTTTGAATTTGGTGTACAACAATATTTAGAAGAACGTTTAAGTACATTAAAAATTATATCTAATAAAAAAATAGATTAAAATAATATTAAAATAAAAATGTATAATAAATTTATTATATTATTTAAAATATTTTTTATGAAAGTAAAAATTAATTTTTCTCAATAAATGTTGAAAATATTTATATTTATAATAGCTCTAACAATAATATGAGTATCTTGGACTATGTTATTGGAGAAGTATTTCCCATAGCCATACATCATCCTTATGGTATCATAAATTAAGTTGGTGGTATCATCCACAAAAGATTCATATGGTTAGGAAATGATATTCTCACTCACCAACTTGATGGACATATTTAAGAGAAAAATCATTTTAGAATTTTTTTTAGATTTATTTTTTACTTGAATTTTGTAAATGAGAATTTCTTAGATCAAGTGATACATTTTCAAATTGGATTTTTAAGTATAATTTTTAGTTATATACAATATATTTTTTCTTTGACATTTTAAATAAAATATATACACTTGGTGGTATCATCCACAAAAGATTCATATGATTAGGAAATGATTTGTTCTAGTGACCAACTTGATGGGCATATTTATGAGAAATATCATTTTATTAATTTTTTTAGATTTATTTCTTACTTGAATTTTGTAAATGGAAATTTCTTAGATCAATGGATTTTAAGTATATTTTTTAGTTATATTCAATGTATTTTTCTTTTTCCTTTGACATTTAAAATAAAATATACTATAATGTTTCTAGAAGTCAAATCAGGTTTACAATTAATAAGATTGAAAATATTTTAAATTGGTATCTAATGATTAAATAAAAATGGTTGAAATACTTTACAAATTATATCTAATAAAAAAATAAAAATAAAACATTAATAAAATCTTAATTTCATCAAAAAAAATTACTCATCAAAACTTTCTTTTATATAAATAATCTAATAAATATAATACAAAAGTAAAAAATAACAATCTACAGAAACACATATATATCAAGACATGTCATTACAACAACTATATATATACATACATACAATATGTATAAAATGAAACTAGTATGCTCAAACCCCATAAATCATTGAAGCTCTTCAACCTTTATATTACGAAAAGTAATAGTAGAATTAAGGTTCTTCTTTCCTCTTCGAAATATTGATCTTTTGTTTTTCCCATGTTTCAAACTATCTGGAGTCTTGCACTGTAAACACAAAGACCAACTTTAATATTTGAAAAAAATAAAAATGTAAGAAATTACTTGATTGGAAATTAATTTATGTGTTGAGACAAATATTCCTAAATCATCATAGTTTTAAAAAGTTAAAAGGATGGAAAAAATATTTTGAAATTACTATATAATAATTTATGTAAACAAAACATTTTAAGAAAAACTATTTTTCATCATTTTCACGAAATTATGTAAACTTACTATTCCGCTTTCAAAAGACTTTACACATCCATAGGCGCCAACCCACTTTTGCACCTCAATAAGTTGTTCCTTTGTAAGAGTAAAGTCAAAAAATGAAGTATAAGACTCATGTTCTTGAGTAGTAAGGATAGCTGGAGTCTTGCACTGTAAACACATACATTTCAAACTCATTACATAAATATAAAAATCAAATCAAATCACATAAGATATTTCAATTTAATAATTGAATTTAACAACAAATTACATTGCATATAACACATATAAAAATAGTTTATATCTTCTTTCAATGTTAAAATAAATAAATAACTTCCAACTACATTGCAAATAACATATTTTAAAAATTTTCCATATCTTATATTAATGTTAAAATAAATAAATAACTTCAATTTTACTATAGATGTGACACATCTTTTCAAAAGTACAAAGTTGATAATAACAAAAACTTACATATATAATTATAATTTAATTTAAAAATAATAAAATTGATTTAATTTTTATATACATAAATAAATATACCTACACATGAAGACAATATCAAGTAAAAACTTAGAAAAATGGATTCAATTATTTATATATATCTAATAAAAAGACAAAGATTAAAATACTTACAAATTAAGACAATTTAACAATAGAAATATTAAAATTTTCTCATAAAAACATATAGATTAATCATTAGAATAATGAATCATAAGATATATATACTTTAATAATTAGATGCTCTAACTTAACATTACAAAAAATAATTAGTTAAAAAAAAAAAATTATTCCTATTCATAAAGTAAAAATTTAAGTCAAATAAAAAATAATTAAAAAATATTTGTGAAATTATAAAATAAAAATATTAAAATTAACATAAATCCATCTAAACTTATCTATAAATTTTTCTAAACATGTGAAAAAGTTAAGATAAAATTATTTACTCCTCAAAAAATTAGATAACTCTTGATGCTTGGTAGGTCCCAAATTAAGATAGATTTATACATATTTGACATATACCTATATTATACAAAATTTACCTTAAAGGTAAATCTATCTTATAAACAAAGGTAAATCTATCTTAAAGGTAAATCTATCTTAAAGATTTACCTTAATTAATTTTTAAATCTATCTTAATTAAATCTATCTATCTTAATTAATTAATTTTTAAATTACAAATATACTAAAAAATACAAACTTTTTTTTATGAGGAAACTAACAGATCAACTTATCTTGATTGCTGATTCTTTTTATCCAACAGACAATCAATAGTGACTCTGTGACTCTGCTGGTTACCAGTTGGATAGAAAGAATCAACAATGGAGATAAAAATGACTGAAACTAGATATGTTAAGTTATAAACCAAATCAACAATCTTTAATAAATATGACATGACCTAAACTAATTAGCTTATAGATTATAAACAGTATAAATCTATCTTAAACTCTAACTCTAATATAACTCTAATATTCCAAATAGGAATAGAAATCCAATTTAACACAGTGTTTCCCTGTTAAGCACAGACACGGGTGTTATGTTCAGAGATTCGAATAGGCCATCCTTAACAAACATGTACATCCAACCGACTTGACTTCGCTGTTGATCAGTTGAATGTACTGAACGTACATACGTACATGTTTTTAAAGCTAAGCATTCGGGCATATGTGCAGACGGCTTTTGAGGTCAACCACATCTCATTTTTCCGTGCTTCCTTACTTTTGTACAAAAAGCACCATTATTACGTTCAATTACTTAGAACACTAGTTGGAATGTCCATTTTTTTCCCAGTATTTTAACTGAGGAACTTAACACAACTCCTTCGCCTGGCGCATTTTGAGACAATGTCTCAAAATGGTTTAATTTACTGGACACTTCGAACATAAACAACTTAGATGACAGAATAGAGGAATCAAGTTCATACCTTTTCGGCCAAAATGTGTTGATTATCATGAGAAACATTGGGAACCACCTGTGATGTGCCGGTGGTGGCTTGTGTACTGTCGAAGAATCCCTGATCCTGCCTCAATATCGCCTTCAAATATTTTCTACGCATCCGAGATGCCTGCCTCTCTCTGTTCCTCGCCCAGCAGAACGCCTCTGATCAAACAAAGCAACGGTTTATTATTAACAGCATTCATCGTTATCGTTAATGGCAACAACCATCATTTTAAAAAAGTTGCCGCAATGAAGGAGGAAGAAGTTGTTATACCCACCGAGAAACGCAGCAAAGCACACACCTAATGATAAGCATACAAGAAGTTGAGCATGCTGATCCATAATTCACCAAGAACCAGTCGAGAAGTACTTCTTTTCTTCAGTATACTGCAGAATTAACCAAGAACCAGTCATTACTTATCAGAATGGATACTGTGAGATGTATAAAAGAACTCTGCATTACCTATTGATATCGTGAATTAAATTTACGAATGACGGTGCACCCAGAAGTCTCTCCGCGTATTCCAAATTCTGTCATATTTAATTAAAATCAAACAACGCGCATTCACGGAAAACCATTGATAAAAAGTCTTACACGAACTCACGATAAGATATTGCGTATCAGATTGGAATGATAACGGTCCGAATTTTTATTTTTATTGTCCGGCGGGCTATGCCCCATTTTGATTTTCGCCGAATAAAACACTCCCAAATTGACAATTCGTTTCGATCTATACAACTCGCTGGATACCTTTTAACAGGGACAGGTGTCCTGTGTTCACATGTTATTATTTTTTTGCAATTGGTTTAAATATAAATTAACTGCATATTTTGATGTAAATATTTTTTCTTTCAATTTTGAACCATTTTAATTATTTTAATTAGTCCGAATCGGGCTAAATCATGGAACGTTTAGTGACGATATTTTCTCAGCGACGATATTTTCTCAGCATATAAAACCTTTATAAGTAAAGTGAAAGATTAATAAAAAAGAATTGCATAAAAACGTAACACGGATTTCGAATGACCTAATGCTTCCACATTTTCAACATTTTCGGCAGCTGCAATCTCTCGCTTTCTGTTTTGTTGTCCGTTCATAATAAGTCGGTAACACGCCATGTCATTGTCAATTAGCACTAACTTGCACACTACGACTCTGCATAAACCCAACGACAGCGATACGATGTGAATGTAAGGATATGACAACTGCATAATTCCAACGATGTGAATATGAATATTTGATCATTAACTTGTATGCTACGACTCTGCATAATCCCAGCGATGTGATTATGAGATTTTAATAAAAGTGAAAATTAACCAACCAATTTGCTGTGTGTTGATAGCTGTGGGAATAAGCTAGTTATGGAGCAAACCTCCCTTCATCTGACGGAGGAGTTTGCTCCTCCTCCGTCAGATGGAGGGAGGTTTGCTCCATAGCTAGCCCACGCGGATAGCTGTGTAGTAAGAGGCAAATTAACAGAGTCAGTTTAATGTAGAGTAATGATTGCTATTGACTTTGCTTATCCTCAGTTCGATGGAGGGAGGTTTGCTCCATAGCTAGCCCACGCCGATAGCTGTGTAGTAAGAGGCAAATTAACAGAGTCAGTTTAATGTAGAGTAATGATTGCTATTGCAGGCTCATTGTTAATCATTAAATTTTAGCATTCTGGGATTCAACTGCTAGCAATAAGCTCTCTGACAGCCAGGCCTGGAATTGGAATTTGACCTTTTATGGAAAGACCGATTTAAATAAAATTAACTCATCATTGAAGGGTTAAAGTTTTTGCAAATGTAAATTTGAAGTTTGACTATTTACATTACACTTCATAAATTTTAATATAGCTAGGTTAGCTTATACCAAATTACCAAGTCCATACTATACTGTCCACTTAGAAAAACCAGATGTGTTATTTGCAGGACATTTGTTCATTAATGAATCCATTAATGAATCGATCAAGTTGAATGTATTACACCGGACAACTCATTCAGTTTTTAAAACCTGATGGTTTATGGACAAGCCTGCAAATCAAACGGGAGGAAACAGTTGGTAACTAGTAAATTTTCAATGTAATTCTGACTGGAGTTTGATGTTTGTATTGGATTTGGTTTTCAGTAGATCAAATTTTTCCTTATTTGTGCATAATGATGCTGCATTGTTTGTGCTTAATAATAATGCAGAGTGAGTTAATGGATGATAGTATGTACATAGTGATGATGCAAAGTGTGCTAATAGATGACAATAAGAGATATAATTTTTAAAGGAAAGGTTTCCTTATATTACTGCAGTAATAAAATTGAATAAAGTAAAAAATTTGACACTCAATGAATTTCTTAAAAACTTAACATGATAGGCACTAAAAAAACTTGTAGCAGTCATCAAATTTCCAGTTGACAAGTACTTCAATTTTGAAATTCCAGGCCTAGTAACAGCAATTACTTGGATTTTGAAATTCCAGGCCTGGTGACAGCAATTATTTTTCTACTGTTCTGCCCCAAGGTGATTAATTTTCGCTTAAAGGTGATTAATTTTCGCTTAACGGTAACTATAGTAGTAATTAATATGTCGATAGATCCCTAGTTGAGATGCGAGATCGAACTACCAGTGGACTTATTAAATGCTGCTGCCCATTAGTAATGACCATTCAATAACTAAAGAGTAACTAAAAGTAAAAGGTGATGGTGAGATACATGACAGTGAAGTGTAATCCTAAACGGTGCCATTGGAGGGTCACAGGTTGTCCATTGAACCGACGTCGAGAGGTTGACAGAATTGTGTCGGGGTACAAGAGTAAATATTCTTCCGTGGAAGCAGAACTCGTCATAGAGAGGCCATGAGGTGATAGTTTTGTAGTTTTGATATCGAATACACAACCAGAAGCCATGTGATAGTTTTGATGTAAATTACATAATCGCAGAAGCCACGACAAAGAAATCTGCATTCACAACCATATTTTTAATGAAAATGAAGCACAACCATGAAAATGAAATCTGCATTAATTAATATTAATACAGAAGCCATCAGTCCAATCAAGGATGGATGGAATTTGACATGTAAATTGCTTTGTCACTAGGTAACCTAACCGGGAAACAGTGACATTTTTGGCTTCTTTCCCATCTGGGAGGGTCATTCGATGAGAACATCTAACAAACTGCCCTTCTGCACCGAGAACTCCCACTGTCAAATAAAGTTTGCCTTAGTTTTATAATCAACAACACTCCAAAATAATTTGACGAGTGACATTGATTTCAATTTCCTACCGTGAGTCCAATCGTGTTGAAGGGTTTCACGCCGGAATCACATCTCGGTGGCCGTGACACTTTCCGATACATTGCCGGCCCACATCTAAAACAGAACCAATTAAACTCGAACAAAAGCAGCTTTCCCCTGTGAAGTCGCTGTGTTCCTTCCAATACATGTCAGCCACAAATCGAAAACGAATAATCGACAGACAAATTGATCCGCATGGGTCTGATACAAGTTCATAATTACCCATTCAATGCTGTTTAGATTTATATCGGGTAGTCTTCATTTATAAAAATAAAATAAAAAATGTGTAGAAAATTTATACTCCAAGAAATTTGATTTTTTTTCAATTTGTGTATGTGTAAAATAATGGACAAGAAATTTGATTATTTTCCTGTTTCATAAAATTAAGATGGATTTATAATTTAAAATTTAATACTAAGTAATTTTCTAATCTCATTAACTAGTAACATCTTTTCAAATGAATTATAAACATCTTTTTGATAGAGCTCTGGAGTGTAGTTTTAGAGGGGATGGGAGCATTGGAGTTTTGAGTAGCCATGGACATCTAGTTGCAGAGGGTCAGATCTGAATCCAGAATCGATCAAACCCACGAGTACTAGATTCACATGTCGTAAAAGTAGATCGAGTGAAGCTCAAGGTGTTAAGGCAAGGTAGCTTGCTTAGTGGATAGTGAGAGCATTCATTTGTATTACATTTCTTCACCCTATTGGATTCATGGAAGTGCCACAGAAACAAAGGAGGAACATCTACACTACTTCCCTAGCTGAAGCCTTTGTTTCCCATACATGGTAAAGCAACCAAGTGAATGGTCATCGAACCAAACTATTCCAGCGTAGATCCAAATCCTAGGCTCTATCAAGCGCCGAGAGGGATCAAATCTCTTAGTAGGTATCCATTGATTTGATTGAAACCAAAAGACACATCTTTTTATTTAAGGTCCACATATAATATTTTATTATTAATATTTAATATTATTTATGGCCCACATATAATATTTTATTATTAATATTTAATATTATTTATGGCCCACATATAATATTTATTATTATTTTTTATTTTGTTATGAACGAACATTACAACATTTCCCCATACATGGTTTTAAAACCATATGCAAGGCCATCCTACAACCATGGGTTGTTTAGGATGCCTTGCACATGGTCTTAAAACCATTTGTAAGGCCCTCCTAAACCATTTACAATAAAACTATGGGTTGTTTAGGAGGCCTTGCACATGGTTTTAAAACCATGTGCAAGGCCCTCCTAAACCATGTACAATAAAAAGATGGGTTGTTTAGAAGGCCTTGCACATGGTTTTAAAACCATAAACCATAGTTTTAAAACCATGGTTTTTAAAACCATGGTTTTTAAAACCATGGTTTTAAAACCATGTGCAAGGCCAACATTTTTTATTATTTTGTTAAGTAAAAACATTACAACATCTCACCCATATTGTATTTTTTTCCTCACCCATATTTTTTTACGCATAATTAAATTTTTATTTTTTTATTGTTTTGTTAGGTAGGAAGATTACAACATCTCCCCCATATTAGTTTTTTTTTTTTTTTCTGGCCGACATTTATTTTGGCCTATAATTAAAAAAATTATTTTTTATTAATAAAAATAACGTTACGTAACATTACAAGATCTCCCCCATACTGGGCTGTAGAGCGCCTCTCGGCACAATGATGTAGTTATAAGGCTGGCATTTCGCCTAAATGAAGCAAAGAAAGAAGGGTGACATCAAAGTCATAGGTTCAAATACCAGCCACATTGGGAAGAGCATCACCAGAGATACCAACAACTAATTGAGTGAAAGCAACAGTGAAAAAAAACCCGTTGATAACCCATCAGAATAGGGAATAAAAAAGGAGTCTCGCTCATTTGGCGGGTGTGTTTAAAAGTTTAAGGTTTTAGATTATGTGTCCTAGAGTCATTGAATTTCAATGTCACAATATTCTTATCATATGGATTTTACAGTTTAGAAACATGCCTTTCATTTTATCTAATAATTGTGTACTTATAAGTCAGCATCATCCATAGTGTATATCACTACATATTGATTGTATTTCATCACTTTCATTTTTGTAGATATTAGACTTGGATGAATCTATGTCCCGGGTGAAAGTTATCCATGTTACTGGAATGAAAGGAAAGGTAATCTTGTTGATCATTAGTTGTTTCCACTCTTCAAATGCAAAGAACAAAGAACATAAATATCCATCCACGATTACATTCAAAGTTTGTTTATATTGCTTTAGAATAGATTCATGTGGTTGTTAGTTTAGGGCTTTCAACGATTTTCTATTTTGATTGAAAAGCATCTAGATAAAAATTATAGTGTATACCGATATATAATATCAAGACGTTATCTATATGAAGAGATGAAACCCTCTTTTTGCTTCATAGTAAGTTAGTACGTCATTTTTTATGTTTGGAAGGTATACACTTGTTACAGTGATTTGAAATATTGACCAGGACATGTCATGAGTTGTTTCTTATATATACAACCTTTTTCATGTCTCTAATAACTTCGCTAAAGAATTGTTATACATCTCGATTCAATCCTAATATACTTTTTCTATATTTTTTTTAAGCCTCATGCAACTTCACCATGGCATCATCATGCCTTTAAAAACACCCCTTAACCAAAAACTTTGCAAGAGAAAGAACATCTTATACATTTCCAAAATACTCCTTCAAATTTGCAAATAACTCTATCTCAAATCAATGCTTCAAGTAGTTCGTTAATTCTGTTCCACAAATCAGTTTTCAACAGTTCTTAAGTAGTGCCAACTCAGTTATAAAACAAACTTGAATTATGCCGTTAATAAGGTCCCCAACTGCCTTGAAAAGTGTGCTATCATTTCTCTTGACCTTAGTCCCAAGATTAG
>LPNX010822402.1:0-82452 GCA_001517045.1 Pseudotsuga menziesii | reverse complement strand
TTTGAATGTGGGCTAAGTCTATTTTTTTAAGCCCTCGACCGAGGTATGAACCTCGACTGAGGTATCTAAATACCTCGGTCGAGGTATTTAAATACCTCAACCAAGGGTTTGTAAAGCCCGCAATACCTCGGTCGAGGTATTTAAATACCTCGACCGAGGTATTTAGATACCTCGGTCGAGGGCTTGATAAAACCTCGGTCGAGATATTAAGACCTCGGTCGAGGGCTTAACAAGCCCTCGACCGAGGTGCGTTTTTCTGTTTTTGCCGAAATGCGCTTGCCAAAAAGTGTTACCCAGGTCCGTGGATTCACCCATCAATCCTTTTAAATATACAATATCAATAGGGCTGAATATCTCTTCTCTAAAATGATCACACAACAACTCTAATTCTGCCGTTGAAATGCATGCCTCAAGGTTGTCCTTTAATCAGTCCATAAGGGTGTTTTTAAGGCTCTCCTTCACATTTGTCCATTCATCCTAGTACACAAGTAGATATGCATTTTTACATTAGGTGAAGAAATGCTTCCCCATAATCATTGCTCAGTGTACTTAATCTGATCTCAGATTTCTTAGTGAAACCAGTTTGTTGGAAACTTGGAAGTGAAGACTAGCATTATCAACTTCACTTTAATGAATGCTTTTTGAGACTTCAAAATATGTAGACATGGAGTTCCTTTTTCACTTTGCTTCTGTTTTCTTAGTTTATTTTTCTATTATTTTTAAGGCACAAAAATAAGAACATAAGTCCATACAAGTAACGTACGAGGAAATCCCACATGGAACAAAACTATCCATAGTATAGTCCATAGTATTTTTTATCTACTTCTATGAAAAACTAATTTGTTTCGAAGCAAATGAAAACAAAAAATATGTATCTTTGATTTGTGGATGATGTGTTGTGTAGTGAGTTGGAGCTTTGTTAATTAAATGGAGTAAAATATTTGGTTTGGACAAATTTTTTATGTTTTTTCATCTCTTGTTTTTATCACCTTTTGATCTTTTGTAGGTACGTTGAAGCCGACTCTTCAGCTTCAGTTTGGGGAGGGCTATTTGAATAAGCCACTAACAATACATTTTGTTTCAAGGTGTTTCATCCCGATAGTAATATTTCTTCATCCTTCTTAGAGATTTGAATTGAAAGTGCATACCTTGCTTTCTACGTCCTTGTTTTATTAAGGAACTAATATGAATGTCTAAATTTGAATTTGTTTTTCATTTATTTATGGATGCACTCACCTTATTTTGTAGCCATATTATATCTATTTTTTTGAAAAAATTGTTATAAGGGTCAGTGCAAGCTAATGACGGTCACTTTTGGCACGTTAGATGCAATAGAAAACTGAAAAATCAGGCATCCCTCAACTTAATTGTATTTTTTGAGATACTCACACAAAATATCTTGCTTTGAGTAAATAAGATTAAATGTAGGAAATTGAATCGCGTTTCCAAATATATAAGGTTTATGTATTGAAAAATTTTATAACTATGTCAAGTTTCATTTTTTTTAACAATCACTTTTTTTTAGGAAAATGATAAGGTATATATTTTTGTGGGTGCAACCTTTGAGGGCCTAAATGATGCTTTCAGGATACAAATATTTGCAGGCATGTAGAGAACATATAGCACTAGTACAGCTCTATTTTTCGAAAATAAAATTAGTAATTATTAATTTTTTTATAATTATCTAAGTGATCATTCCTCGAAAAATAGTACGTCTTTTCTGGGTGCATCCTTTGAAGGTCTTAATGAAATAATCATGAAATGGGTTTTTTATAGAATGTAGAGTTCAGTGTCTTCTAGTGCACCATATAATTTTATTTTAAACAATTACGAATTGAAAAAGTTATGGGAAAAACACTAACAACATGTATTTTGAGTTAAGGAGTTATGACACAATAGAAATTGAAAACAAATAGAAAAATATAATATTTTTTAACAAAAATTACATATTTAGAATATTCCAAAAAAATGCTATTTATTTTTTAAATTTCGTAAAAAATTATTGTGTTTAACATACTGTAACGAGTGTGTAAACAACGACTTCTTCAGAAAATGGAAGAAATGCCCAATTAGCTATGGTGTATCATATACCATAGCACAGGTTTGGTATTACCTAAGAAAACTCCAAACCATACACATCGGACTATTGGTGACATGCGAGCAAGTGAATTGGCATGTTTAAATTCAAATTACATCTCCCACCCTTGTAGAATTTAAAAACGCAAGCGCGTTTTATAACTACAAAACGTGAGCGTGTTATAGAACTACAAAATGCGAGCGCATTATATAACTAAAAAACGTGCACACATGTTGTAGAGCTAAAAATATAGCACTATATGTAATATATCAAATGTATGGATAATGGTTTAAAGGGGGTGTGGAAGGGTCAAGGGCCTAGGAGGATGTTGGAAGTTCAGATGGGGAGGGTTAATAGTTGAGAGGGGGTGGGGAAGGGTCAAGGGCCTAGGAAGATGTTGTAAGTTCAAGTGGGGATGGTTACTAGTTGAGAGGGGGTGGGGAATGGTCAAGGTCCTAGGAGGATGTTGTAAATTCAAGCAGAGAAATATGAATGGAATGGGAACATTATGGGTTACAAGGGTGAAGGGGAGTATGGATTGAGAGAATTATTAGGAGGAGAAGAGGTGTTGAAGACGTATAGGGTTAAAAGCAGTACACAAAACTTGAGTGACGAAGGGGGATAAGGTGGAGGGGAGGAAGTGGGTGATGGTTTGATGAGAGAGAGGATTGGTGAATGGAAAGGTGGATATGGAGTATTATAGGAGGAATGAGATGCGATAGAATAGATAATAGGGGTCATAATGAGGTAGGGGGTTGAGGAGAAGGGATAAGTTGAAAACATAGAGAGAGAGAGAGAGAGAGAGAGAGAGAGAATGATGTGGAGAGAGTGTGAGAGAGAATAAGATAGAGAGGAAGGAGGGGGGATGAGGGAGGGATGAAGATAGACTGAAGGAAAGAGATATTGATGGAGCAATAGAAGGTGTGTGTGTCTGAGGGGTGACTGGGGGACAGACACAAGGAGAGAAATGGGCAGGTTCACACATGTAGAGAGAGAGAGAGAGAGATGGATGGTGTCAAATACATAGGGTGAAGGATTGAGAGATGGAGAGAGAGGGAGGTTGTGAAAGAGAGAAACATGGAGAGGGAGTGTGAAAAGAGATAGGCAGGGAGGGGTGGATACAAGTTGAGAGAGAGAGAGAGAGATGATGGCACAAGGGGCTGGTAATCAAGGGAGAAGGGAGGTATATATTGATAGAGGGAGGTAAATAGAAGGTGGGGAGAGAGGGAGAGACAGAGGGAGTTTGTGAGAGAAGGGAGGAAACACACACACACAATTATTATGTGGGAGAGAGGGGGATGGGTGAGCGATAGAGGGAGATGGGGAGAAGTGAGAAATAGAGAGAGAGAGAGTGATGGAGGGAAGGATAGTGAGGGAGGTATAGAGAAGGTAGAGAGAGATTATGAGATATGGGAAGTGAGGGAGGGAAACAGAGAGAGAGAAAGAGAGAGAGAGAGAGAGAGAGATTGTGTGGGAGAGAGGGAGGGATGGGTGAGCGACAAAGAGGGAGGTGGGGTGAATGTTATAGAGAGTGATATGGAGGGAGGGATAGTGAGGGAGGTATATAGAAGCTGGAGATAGAATATGAGAGAGGGGGGTTGAGGGAGTGACAAACACATAGCTATATAAAGATATGAGGGGTGGGAGACACACACACACACATGCAAAGAGATAGAGAGAGAGGGGGGAGGGGTGAGTGATAGAGAGAGAGTGGTGGAGGGAGGTATAGTGAGAGAGGTGTAGTGAAGGTGGAGAGAGGTTATGAGAGAGGGGGAATGAAGGAGTGACACACACATACAAAGATATATATATATATATATATATATAGAGAGAGAGAGAGAGAGGGAGAGAGAGAGAAAGAGAGAGAGAGATTGTGTGGGAGAGAGAGGAGGAGGTGGGAGAAACAACGAGAGAGGGGGGAGGGAGGAGAAATAGAGAGAGAATGATGTAGGGAGGGATAGTGAGGGAGGTATAAATAAGGTGGATATGTGTTTTGAGAGATGGGGAGTGAGGGAGGGACACACACATAGTGACATAGAGAGAGAAGGGGGAAAGACACACACACATACACATAGAGATAGTGAGAGATGGAAATACAAAGGCAGCGAGGGCCAATGAGTAAGGCATAGAGGGATAGTGATTAAGGTACATGTGTATCCATATATACCAAAAATATTATTTAGGGATCGAGTCTTTCATTTCCTCCCTTGACCATGTTGAGGCCTTAATACCCATATCTAAGGCTCAAAACCTCTTAAAGGCATGTGTATATTTTCTTGGAGACCAAACATACCTTAAGTAGTTCATATGTGGTGCTTCAAGGAATTGTTAATTAACATGGGTGCCTCAAATATTCCATTATGACCTAAGGAACGAGCATATTCCCTCAATCATGTCTCAAAGGTCTCATACCTGCATCTCAAAACCACCTAATTATACAAACATCCATATTCATAGTCCAAATTTATCTATGATATGCCATATGTGATTTTTTAAGGCATCCTTCCTATCCCTAGATGCCTAGAATCTTTAGTTAGGGCCTAAGTCCATAGTTTCCTCCCTGACCATGTCCATGGCCTTGAGATGCATACCTAATGCTCAACAAATTATGATGGCATGCATATCCCGATTAATTTCCTTTAATGCCTAAGGACCAAGTGTTTCTCCCTGCCCATGTGAAGGGGACTAATATATGTACTTAGTGATAAAAATGTTCTAATGGAACTAGTATCCTCATTTCAAGTTAAATGAAACCATGGAAGGATCTGTTGAGATTGTTCAACACATCATTCTTGGCTCTAGATGGATAAAATCATCTTCTAGGGGCTAAGGCTTAGGTTTCCTCCCTTATTATGTCTAAGGTCCCAAGACACATACATATTACTTAGAAACCTCTAATGGTTCCCATATCCCCATTCAAAACAAAACTATCAACATGAGAGGTCATCTATGGTAATTCAACGTGTCGTTCATGGACCTTGATTCTTAAAAGCTGGTTTACAACCTAAAATTAAAGATTTATATACCAACCATGATTAACACCTTATCCTCTATATCTAATGCTAAAAATATCCTAATCATGGCCCTATCCCAACTTAAAGGTTGAGGATACCCTTGATAGATCATGTGTGTGGGTACTATTAACCCAACTTACAATGGAGGTTATACCTCATAACTCTATGATGACCAAATACAATAGTAACATCTTGATGGAGGAATAAGACATCTCCCTTGGGGTATATCAATAAAATACATTGAGAATATTCTTTCAAGTTACAATATTTCAACACTCCCCCTTAACGAGAAGGGTATTCTACTAACAACGACATCATCAACTATAGGAGTAACGAGAGAAAGATAGAAGGAAATAAGGGGAGAGACAGTGAGAGAGGGAGGGATGGAGGGGAGAGATAGGGAGGGAGGGATACAAGGTAAGAGAGAGAGGGCAGGGGGGAGGGATAAAGGAACAAAGGGTTATTGATTAAGGGAGAATAAGGGAGAGAGTGTTATAGGGAGGGATAATGGTGAAGATAAAGAGAAGGTGGAGAGTGGGGTGGTAGGGACATGGATGGATTAAGGGAGAGAAAGAAACATATAGGGAGGGATGTAGAGAGAATGAGGGACACATATTTAGAAAGATATAGGGGGTATCTAGGGATTATTGGGAGAGAGTTAGAGGAGTATAGAGAGAAACATTTATATGCATGAAAAGAAGGGAACACTAAAAACATTATATTTGTATGTAACCATAGAAAACATTTGTTTTCTTTTGATTTTATTCGTTGCCTTAGTCGTGCACCTAACCTATTTATTGTGCTTAACCATATCGTGTGCATTAGAGGAAATTTCAACTCAAAATGGGCCTCCTAAAATGAACTAATAAAATAATAATTAAAATAATAAAATAATATTTATTAATTTTGGAGGAAGAAAAGAAAAAAACTACTTTTTTGTTTGTATTTTTGACATATCTCCTTGTGTTTTTACTCAAATTTCGATCGGGAGAGCTCGTTGGATGTAGAATTAAATTCCGCATCCAACTAGTACCCACTCGGCATACTTTTGACGGACCCTGNTCAAATTTAAATCAATTTCATTGGCTAACACATGATGACATGGAATTTGAATAAAAGTTAAAAGGCCCATTTTGAGTTGAAATTTCCTCTAATGTGCATTTTTCTTCTACATATTGTGTGTTCGTTTTTCATCTATATATCACATGCGCATTTTTCCTTTATATAACGTGTGCGCATTTTGGGACTGTATTTTTCCTTTATATAACACGTGCACATTTTGGGACTATATAAACAATGGACTATTTCTATTCAGCAACAAATGTATTTTGTCTTAACGAAAAACAAATTATCGAGCATTTTTTTTCAACAAAGCATGAGCCCGCCATTGGAAATATTCACAATACACCTTATCCATCATTCTTTTTGCTATGTAGGTGCAGCATTGAGGACATATTTCATGGTTGATCAGTGTGGTGTTGGGTTATATGATCATATTTGAAGAAGATAATCAGCAAGCTTGAAGAATATCCAATTGAATAACATCAAAGAGAAGGTCTTTGAAATATTCATTTTGCCTATGATTGAGGAGCACACAGGATAAGATATCAAGCTTCAAGACCATTTCATGGTGATGGTGGATATACACAATTGTACAAGAGAATCATCTTGAGGAACAATTTATGATTTAACTTTCATTTTCTTATTATTGAAGAGCAC
Organism: Pseudotsuga menziesii; assembly: GCA_001517045.1. Classification (NCBI taxonomy): domain Eukaryota; kingdom Viridiplantae; phylum Streptophyta; class Pinopsida; order Pinales; family Pinaceae; genus Pseudotsuga; species Pseudotsuga menziesii. The sequence goes on along the minus strand of LPNX010822402.1, from coordinate 75,642 downwards.
CAAAGGTAAATTTTTTCATTCATCATTGTTTTGATGGGAAATATGAACAATTGAGAAGGAAGATTGAAGCACCTTGAAGGATCTATAGTTCTAAAGCACTAAAGGTTTGAAAGCTTGTAATTGAGGAGAAACAACACCAAACTATATTGAATTGATCATTGTGGTGATGGGGAATGTATGTAACCGAGGAAGGAAATCAGCAAGGAAGAAGAGACCTCAAGAAGTCATTGAAGAAGAGAAAGAAAAGAAAAGAATAGACATTATGAATCGGAGGATTTATTTGGAAACTAATCCAGTTTCAACTATAGAGGATACCGTGGTTCATCCTATTAATCCATCACAAGAAAAAGGAAAGCATTCACTGGAGGGAACTTTAATTTCCACAATAGTTTTTGAACAAGCACCCCATGGAAGTATTCAAGAAGAAAAACATAGGTTCTCATTAGGGTATGTTTCAATTCCCACTTCAAGTCAAAGTTATAAGTTACCATCTCAAGATGAAGCTCATGAAGAGGCGTTGGATATGGAGCCCACTGTTGAAGAGGCGTTGGACATGGAACCTACTGTTGAAGAATAAAATGTTATCCATACCATCGATGAGGATGTTGGACTTCCACCATCCAACTACCAAGAAGAGAATGAAGGACAACAAGCTACTACTAAAACGCTAGAGCGTATTGTTGATGCACTACATGGTAGAATTCCAACCCCCTTACCTCCATTAGAAAGCACATGTTGAAGAACTCCAAAGCGTATACAAGTTAATGAAAGTCTCCTCAATTCCATGGAAGGTACATTATCTAAACATAGTATTTCTTATCAAACTCAACAGATACTAAATAAATATTTTGTTTCTAAATGTGATGGAGGTAAATGTGGATTATGTTTATCATTGTTGAAATCTAGGGGCATGAATATTGTTAGGAAAAAGTTAGGGATAAATATGATAAAGGATTCTAGACCAAGTTCTCATATAGTTAAAAGCATAGTAGATGCCTTTGGTAAAATTGGTAAGAACACACGTTCAAAGGACCACAATGCAACTCGTCGTGTGTTGTCACAAGAAATTGTAAATAAGAACACCAGGGTCCTTCGTTTTCTCAAGCCTACATCCAAACTAGTTAATTTGAATGTAAAAACCCTCTGTAGCTATTCTATTAGAAGAGAACATATTGACACAACCAATCAGACAGATTTTGGGGCCTTTATTGGTTGGTTTCCACGTTGTGACATGAAGTCAGTCAATACAGTAAAGGGACTAGTGAAGAGTTTTTGGCATGATCACACAAGGCCTTCTTCAAACCGGAAGGATGTACTAAAACTAAGAAGGGGTTCAAAGCATCGTTAGCAACATATTAAGAATCGTCTTGATATAACGCGGACAGAACTATACAAGAAATTTAGGAACGGACATAGACAATTGAACTTGGGGAAAATATCTTTTGAGAAATGTAAGCCCCGGTATGTTAGAATAGATACTCTTCGTAACACTTGTTGTCGTAGATACCATGTAGAATATAAATATTACTATGAAACATTTTTGTACATTCATCGTGTGTTGCATACTAACAATGTTCAAGATTTCTCCCTGAAAATACCACCAACTTCTTCAAGAGAATTCATTCATAGCATCATGTGCAATAGGCCTGAGGGGCAAACATACTATGCAAAATGTTGTTTGGATGGAACATGCTATAACCATGTTGGAATGGAATTATTGAGCCAATGTATGCACAAGAGTGGAGACAGTGAATTTGGGAATATGGTTACAAACATGAAAAGTTTCAAATATATCAGCTATGAAATAGTCCCAAGGAAAGAAAGCAAAAAAATACAATTGGTGACATCTTAGGTATGCATTTATCTATAAATTTATGTTTGAACATTTACATTTCATTCCTTACTTACAAAAAAAAAACTAATATTGAGATCATTTTGTGTCACTAGGTACAAGATAATGACTTTTCCAAGGAATTTATTGAAAAGACACATCAATATGTTCATCATGTCCACTTGGAAGGATGGCAGGATGAGAAGTTTAGAATATGTAGAGATACATTTCCCCGTGGTACTATAATTTTAGTTATCGATTTTGTTGAGAAGTATACTCTGCAACCTCAAAATGAGATCCAAAGTCAGTATTATCACTTTGAGCAGGTTTCCTTGATGGCGCATATCACATATAGGCATGGCCCAAATAACAATGAAGAGCAAAGAGAAATTTTGAAGGAATATCACTTCTACATAAGTGATGATAGGTGCCATGACTTCCACTATGTATGTCATTGCTTCATCATATTCTATGATCACTTGAAGGGAAGGAACATACATATGGATCGACAATGGATTTGGTGTAATGGATGTGCTGGTCAGTTCAAAAATGCACTCATATTTCAATGGTTGTGTTCATTGCATAAAAACTAAAAAGTTCCACATATGTGGAACTATTTTGAGACCGAGCATGGTAAAGGAGAGCATGATGGAGCCATAGCATGTGTCAAAACATCCCTATGAAGAGAGGAATTGAAATTATCTACAGAATCTACTATTCAAAATGCTCAATCTATAGTTAGGTGGTACACATTAGTAATGGGAGAGGAATTGACTATGTGAGTAGAATCCACAAGAAATATACACGTGGAGATATTTTTTGGGGATGTGGTAGACATAGATTGTTCACATGCATGGGAATGCAATACTGTGCCTGGGACTCATGGATTTCATTTGGTTTGAAGCTATGATAACCTAGTATTTGAAATTTGGACCAGAAAAGTCGCTTTTTTTTGCCCGCTTTATTGTGATGGTGATTGGTATGGGTGGGAATGTCACGTCCCCGACCCTCCGATTGACGAAGAGGACGCGACCAACACCAATCACTCAACTGGGCAAACAACCCCATGAACATGAACCAGGGATTAAATGTCGAATTGAAGCTTAAACACAATGCATAACAGGATGCATATATTCTTCAATCATACCTTCAAATGCATACTAAGATGCATTCCATCATACAAGCAGATGCATAATCCAGCATATAGGGATGCATAAAACATCAACATACAGCGGAAGCAAACACACATACAATTCCATCATTCAACATGTTCATTACAATTCATTTGACATCAATATAATTGCAGAGATGAAGTAACCAACAACACTTATCTTTTGATGAAGTATCCCGCAACTAGCTACGTCGCTGCAACGTTCCACCCAACCATAGGCCAGCTTGCTCATCAATCTCTCAGCAACACTACCACCCCCGAGCTGGGCATGATTCCTCCAAGGATAAGGGTCAATGCAAGCTTACACATAGCTGAGGGACACAATCAGCAAACCAACACCACTGGTTTTACCAGGCCATCAACAGATCATCCAAGCCAGCACAGTCCAAAGGCCAACCACTGCATACCGCAGCAACACAATCCCTTCACATCCCTATGAAGAAGAAAAGGCAACCGGGGATAATCCCAAACAAACGATGAGCACAGCTCAAGCCCACAAGGAAACACAGAGTTGTTCTTAGCCCTACCGTGGCCAAAACAACTCGGTTGCAACCCAAAACTAGGGTACTCCAGCAGCCACAAACACACAATGAATGATAGCAGCAATCCACAGTCCCAAAACAGGGAAACTCAGCCAACATATTGGAAATCAATAGCCCACAGCACACACCATCCCTCAAGGTAATGGCTGGAAAACTTACACAGTCCCAAACAGAGGAGAAGCCAACTCCCAGCGTGGACAGAGGGAAACTCAACCAATGGATTGGAAATCCACAGTCAACAAAACACAGGGAAGACAACAGTCCCACAACGTAACCAGTGAGCATGGCTCACGACATGGGAAACGACCCAAAACAGTCTGTGTGTGAGGGAACTTGCACCAGACCACAAAACACAGAGGAAAACATACCCGATTCCACTCTGTAGAAAACGTGAATGGCCACTGAAAGGCAGCTCCTCTCCTAGATGCGTGAGATCTGGCAAAACCACTGCCTGTGCATGAGGAAAACAACACCGACCTCTGCGTGAGGAAGATGAACAGACCACGATGGGGAACCAACAGACCGAGGAGAGAATGCGCCGTGGGGAGAATGGAAGGTCGCGTGAAGGTCGCGTGAGAGTGGAGTGCAAGCAGTCGTGGGTGGAGTGGGTGTGTGGGAAAGGGACTGACAACCCTACCACTCCAATCCCAAGGACAATAACTGCCCCAACCACCAGTAGCCATAACTCCTCAACTACTCCCCAAAACAATAAAGAGGTTGACAAGGGAAGATGGCAAAACAAAACAAGGTGGCAACACATGGGTTTTACCCCCATAACCAAGGTTTGACATCCCCCACCCCTTATCCTTTGGAACCATGCCCTTTTCATTCAACGATGCACTGCTATAGCTGGTTGTGGTTTTAGTTTTAATTGATGTGCGTATTTACATGATGCTGAATTATAATGTGCCAAATGGCACGATAAACCATCAGCAACTATCCCCATTGCCGAAACACACACACACAACCAAATCGATGGTGGGGATTTTGCCTTAAGCTCCTCACCACAATTAATTACAATATATACATCATGCAAACGGGGTCAAAACCGGGGTGTTACATTCCCCTCCCCCTTGGAATAACATCGTCCTCGGTGTTCCATTACATATATACAATACATATACAATTGCACATCAAAATTTCAAAATTGCAGATCCATCCCACGTCCAATCATTTACTTTGAACGTTCAAGACCAAGCCCCTCAGCTTCCATGGACTTCTCCTGCTATTTCTCAGCTTCCAGCTAATCTCGAAGTCTATTGCCTTCATCATGTTCCCTCATTGGGCAGTCCTGGCGCAAATGATGTCCTCCGCATCTCCAGCATCTCACTGGCTGCTTCATCTTTACCTGCTCAATTTCCTTTGAGTCTTCATGCCTAGACCGTTTCCTATTGGGTCGCTTGGACAATTGTCCCATCGCTGATCCACCTTCCTTTCCTTTTCCGATTGCTCCCAGAAGGATTTTCACCTCCCTTTGCAAACCAATAGAGTCTTTCAAAATCTGGTGGTTCATTTCACTCTGCCTTCTCTGTATCTTGAGCATCTCCCCAAGATTTTCTTGGGTCTTGGCAATCATTTGAAGGAGACTTCCAGCTAAGTCCAACAACTTTTGATCTGCTGCCATGATCAATGTGCACCACCTGGTTTCACCTTTCTCACCTGTGCAATGCACCATTGAAATTCTATCAAACCAAGCATAATATAGTCATTAAAATTAGTCAATTAATTACCCAATTGGCATGACAATCCAAGTCTCCCCAATGAAGCTTTCATATTTTTCATGCCTTCCTAACAAGAACATGAGCTCATTCATGTCCATTCCTAGGCAGGGAATTAACTATTCCAGCATTCACAAATTTACTTAAGCAAATACACACATTTCATTCTCAATCATACATGCATTCAACAATCCTTTGTTTTCACAATGCATAAACATATATATATATATATATATATATATATATATATATATATAATCAAAAGGCAAGAGAGAGTAGTAAGATTTTTTCCCTCTTTGTTTTGTTCCATCCTGGAACCCACACCATCACTATGGCTTTTCATGCTCTCAGCCTCTTTCACTTCACTGTGAATGCTGGACCAATCCTTCTTTGTCATGACACTTAGTGTCTTCGGTCTGTTTCACACCTGTAAACCATGGAGTCTCTCCACATGGTTTGTCTCGGCTGCTAAGACTCCCCCGTCTTACTAGCACCTTTTTCATTACCGTTCAACCCGATATTTCCAGGACAGTCACATGTCCACATGCATCTCTAGGATGCTCTCATAGTCCTTGCTTCCAACGACACCTATATCCAAACATTGAATGAATTCACATGTTTAGTTTATTCTCATCGGTTTTATCTTGCTCTAGAGATAAACATCATAACCAATCATATACACATGTATATTCATAAGCAAATTAATCCAATACTTATCTATATTGTGCGTTCCCTCATTCGTCCACAGGATCCTGCTTCACCTTGCAAGCCTTGGGATCACCTATGGACTTAGATGTTAGGTCAGCACGTAGGCTACCCCACAACATCAATTAATTAATGTCCAGCCAATACATCCTCATGTCAACTGGGCTTGAAACTTTAACACAACCATTTCTAGGTCTAGGATCTACTATGGATCCTCAGGCATATCACATCCCAACATACACTTATACCAACATACACTTATACCAACAATAACCCTTACTCCGCAACCCCTCACAAAAACCATTTACCATTTTACATTTACCTTTAGCATGTCAACACAAGCAACACAAGCAATACAAGAAAACTCATCAGCGTTATTGCTCAAAAACTGTAATCACATTTCTCATCATTCACTATCAAGTATTGAGACACCAGGAGTGCGTCCACTTCCTAGAGTGTAATCAATATTGACAACCCTTTCATGACTCAACAGCGGAAAAGTGTGCACTCTTCTCCGGTGTGTGCCATGTAGGCCCTATTCATACTCAAGCGATCGGTCATCTTGGAAATAAAATCAAACATGTTCTGCATATGGAATTTAATAATTAAACATGCATATTCATAGCAAGGGTCACAAAACACTTATCCATTTGCCATCGCAGTATGCCTTTGTTAAGGAGGAATGGAAGCTCCTTCCCTGAGTTAACAGTCCCTTAGTTTTCCATCCCAACTCCTTTTTACATTTCATATCCACACATGTCTTACCGACATAACCCATACCATCTCACTCATGTTATTTACCAAACATGTAGTGCAGATGAGACATTTCAAAATGTCTAATGGTGTTTCACCCGAAACCCATTTCCAAGGAAAAACCTTCCCATGACGTTTGGCTCTTCCAGGTCATCACACATGATCTTCCTGCAGTGTGTACCCCTGACACATTCATCAAATAGCTAAACAGTCAATCATTACCTGATACTACAATCCAATTTGATTGTTCCATAACCAAGCAATGACATTAGAAATCAAATTCATTAGGAATTTGCAATTCTATCTACTACAGAAATTGACTTGTTCAATTGTGGGTTTCTTGTAAGCAGCACTACTATGCCTATTACAATTTTATGCTTACTATCATAACATGAATACCCACTTACCATGCGTCCCTCCTGACACAATCTTACACAAGCCAATAGTGATTAGTAGTCGTCAGCAATTCCTTTAAATTCGAAATTCACAATTCAAATTTAACAATCCAACTATTATGCACATCAACTATTTTCACAACCATGAGACTCTTCTCATAAAGTTTGGATATTTTTACATGGTAGATTCTGGCATTGGTCAGGGTCTTACCTCTCACTGCCATGATCGAAATAATCTACCTGAAACCTAAGTTTCAATCAACCAAACACAATCTTGTGCAAGCCAAATAGTGGCTAGTAGTTGTCAGCAATTTCTTAAATCCGAAATTCACAATTCGAATTTAACAACCCATTATGCATACCAACTACTTTTACAACTATGAGATTCTTCTCATACATGGTAGATTCTAGCATTGGTCAGGGTCTTACCTCTCACTGCCATGCTCGAAATAATCTACCTGAAACATGAGCTCCAAACATCCAACACAATCTTATGCAAGCCGATGGTGACTAGTAGTTGTCAGCAATTTCTTAAATTCGAAATTCACAATTCAAATTTTAACAACCTATTATGCATACCATATGGTAGATTTTGGCATTGGTCAGGAACTTACCTCTCACTACCATGCTCGAAATAATCTACCTGAAACATGAGCTTCAATCAACCAAACACTTGGTAAGTATGGATGCATATAACCTTTTCATTGCTACAACCATCACCGAAGCATTTTCAGAATTTATAAAATTCAATACTTCTAGCTGTTAGTCGCATAAATATTATCAAAGCTCATTTACATCATGCAATCATTATCATACTAACATTGCAAGGTATAGTCATATCATTCATACAATTAAGTGAAGGTTTAGATACCCTTACTTCACAAGCGTATCATTCATACCACCTTGCTCTTCAATAGAGCATTTCTGGCAGCCAACTGATCGTGACTATCCTGCATTCATAACAACCTCTGAAATGATTCCTGAACTATCATCAATTCACCATTTCAGTCATTAGTTAGTCTGCATATCACATGCATTCATCTCAATGCATTCATGCAACACATCACAACATTGCACCTACACTTATGCAATCAGTCATTCACACCCTTCATAGGCATACATCCATTGCGTAACTACAAGGTTCATAAAATAATTCCAATGCCTATCCATTCATGCTATCTTGCATTCAATATACCGTGCATGGCCTAACCATGACTAATTCATATAGGATGCATTACTATGATCAATATCATGACACTTTTCTATGTTCCAACATCTACAAGGTATGAGGTCTCTTACCTGTACCAATCCATGGAATTTATCATAAGCAAACTCTTACCTGCCTAGGTCGTACTTACACCCTTGATCTGACCAATTTGGTTGGTCCTTTGCAGGAGTTTGTAGAATTTGCTCACCAACTTTTGTCCTGGACTTGTTGCTTTACCCCTTCTCCATAGGGTTGCTAGTCACATTCATTAGCTTCAGCAACATATTCATCTGGGTCCATGTCATCGTTGGTTTTCCCACTAATGCCAACATCAAAGCAATGATTATCATTAGTGGTTCATACAGAGCATATAATTTTCAATACTCTTACCAACATGCAATATCCTATGCATGTAATACATATCCTCATGCATTTCATGCATAAACTTAGGAAATGTAATTATAATCAGCAAGATAAAGTTTTAAGAAAAACTTCCCTTTTCAAGTCTTTCATCCTGGCATGGAACTACTCTTCCACACAGCAACTAATTGACTTCACAGTCCTTGCTACCCCTGGGCATGCAACTGTCTAGATTTGTCCATTTGATAGCAGTGGCCATCTTTAGCACTTTGCTGCTTCATGCTAAAATTCCGATGACTTTCCCTTGTTCTCTACTGGATAATATTTCCAACGCCTATCCATATGCTTCATTCCGACCTCGGGTGTGAAAACCACACCACTTCCAAGAATGAAGATTTTCACCAAATTTCTTTCTATTGGGCGAAGTCAGTGCATACAATGAAGAACACTCATTAACTTGCGGATCTCATTTCTGATGCATCGTCCATCTTTTATGAATTCTGGGTTCTACTAAATTGCCCAAAACATAGAATCTTCTTTTCTCCAAAACGACTGTCTCCAGGGACGAAGGGGGTCAAGGGGGCTTGCCCCCTTGTGGCTTCCCTGCACCACTGCCACTTGCTCATTTTTCACTGCCACTTTCTCATTTTTCAGTCCTGAAATTTTCACTGAGAAACTGCTAAAAATCGGTCAAAATTCATTAGGAAATCCTACTAAAAACTCAACATCTTCTCTTTGTAAAAAAAATCGGATCCCACTTCAACTATTGAATCGGCTCCCCTTTTGACTAAATCTCCCACAGAATCGGCTCTTAGAACCACTAATTCTTCCGCAACGGTGGCTCACGAAACCACTAATCGTTCCGAAATTTCGGCGGTCTCTCCCGTCGGAAGACTTAGTGCTTTCGCTTCTGCAACGGCGGCTCACGAAACACTTTCTTCTTCCGATTTCGACCTTAGAGACATTTTTAACTTCCAGTGTCGGTGCTCTTTCCACATCGGAAACTTAGTGACTTTGGCTTCCGCAACGATGGCATGCCAAACACTAACTTCTTCTAATCAGCACTTACTTAGAACAATTTTTAAACTTTTCGGCATCAGCGGGCTTTCTGGTCGAAGCCTTAGTGCTTTTGGCCTCCGTAACGGCGGCGCACAAACCATTTTCTCTTCCGATTGGCCGCTCTTTTCTTAAAGAAATTTTTAACTTTGGGCGTCAGCGGTCTTTTGTATTGGAAGCCTTAATGCTTTCACTTCCGCAACGGCGGCTCACGAAAACGCTTTTCCTTCCGATCGGCAGTTGTTTACTTGGAATAATTTTTAAACTTTTCTGCGGCGTCGGCGGTCTTTCTCATCGGCTGGCTAATGACTTTGGCTTCCACAACGGCGGAAGTTAATTTTGCTAATTGTTTTGATTGGGGAACACGTAGACAAATTTTTCAAAAAAAAATTTCAAAACTTTGTCTTTCTTCTTTCCGCCGAATATAACACTTGTCGGTGGTCGGGACCATTTTCTGTCAGACGCTTAGTTGCTTCTTCATCCGCAACGGTGAGCGTCGATCCACTATTTTCTTCTGACAGACACTGAACACTTAGAAATTTTTCAAAATTTTTCCCTCCGACTGTGCTCCGTCGGACGTGCTTCCATCTAGCCTTCCGCAACGACGGAAGTCCGTTTCACTAATCCTTACGCCACAACAGAAGTAAATTCCGTTAACTCTTCCGACTGTCTAACACTTCGGCAAGATTTTTTTTTTTACGTTTGCTGTTGTTCTGCTGGACATAGAAGGTAATTCTACCTTCTGTCATGGCATCCTTCATGGCCCATAGAGGCCCACTGTTGCAACCTTGAGCTCTGATACAATACTGTCACGTCCCCGACCCTCCGACCAGCGAAGAGGACGCGACCAACACCAATCACTCAACCGGGAAAACAGCCCCATGAACATAAACAGGAAAAATGATGGTATTAAAAGTTTAAACAACATGCATAACAAAGTGCATAAAACATGATACAAGATGCATAATTCCTCAAACATTCAGCGGAAGCAAACATATTCATAAACCAGCATTCAGCATGTTCATCATAACTCATTAAACATCAATATAATTGCAGAGATGGAATAGCAACGGTACTTATATTTTGATGAAGAATCCCGCAACCAGCTACGTCGCTGCAACGTTCCACCCAACCATAGGCCATCTTGCTCATCAATCTCTCAGCAATGCTGCCACCCCCGAGCTGGGCATGATTCCTCCAAGGATAAGGGTCGATGCAAGCTTACACATAGCCAGGGGACACACTTAGCAAACCAACATAGCTGGGTTTATCAGGCCATCAACAGACCGGCCAAGCCAGCACAGTCCAAAGACCAACCACTGCTTACATGCAACAAAACCATCCCTTCACAGCCCTGTGAAGAAGCAAAGGCAATCGGGGATAATCCCAAACAAAATATTAGCACAGCTCAAGCCCATAAGGTGACACAGAGTTGTTCTTGGCCCTGACGTGGCCAAAACAACTCACACAGTCTCAAACAAAAGAGAATTCAAACTCCAACAATCCGCAGCAGCCCAACTTCATAGTGAATGAGGGCAACATCACACAGTCCACAAAATAGAGGAGAATCCAACTCCCAGCGTGAACAGAGGAAAACTCAACCAACGGATTGGAAATCCATGGCGGCTCAAAATGAAATTGAACACCACAGCCAACAAAACAAAGGGAAGACAACAGTCCCAAAACGAATTCAGTGAGCACGGCTCACAACATGGAAAATGCACACTCAGTCCACAATTGAAGAAGAAATTGGACTCACCGCCACATCCGAAAATCATGGGAAGAACAACAACAACCCAAAACATGGGTGAAATCAACAGCAAGCCCCATACACAGTAGAAATTCATGCCCGCGAGGCTGCTCTCCCAGCTCGTAGCATGCGCAAAACCAGAGAGGGAACCCTCGACCAGTGCGTGAGGAAGACAGAACCGACCTCTACGTGAGGAAGATGAACATACCACTTCCCCTCAGCGCACTGATGAACAGGAAATCCCCAAATAAAGACGAACAGACCACAGAGAACCTGCGTAATGGAGAGTGCGTGAGGGAGAACAGACAGTCGTGTGGCACCAACCGACCATGGGAGAATGGGGAAATCGGGAAGAAAGGAGTGGATGCAGTCGTGGGTGGAGTGGGCGCGTGGGCAAGGGACTGACATTCCTACCACCCCACTCCCAAAAGCAATAACTGCCTCAACCATCAGCCATAACTACCCCAACAACAAAACCAAGTCATTGAAGAGGTTGGTGAAACAAGAAAGGTGGCAAAACAAACAAGGTGGAAACACATGGGTTTTTCCCCCATAAACCAAGGTTTGACATCCCCCACCCCTTATCCTTTGGAACCATGCCATTTTCATTCAACATTGCACTACCATAGCTGGTTGTGGTTTTAGTTTTAATTGATGTGCGTATTTACATGATGTCGAATTATAATGTGCCAAATGGCACGATAAACCATCGGCAACTATCCCCATTGCCGAAACACACACACAACAAAATCGATGGTGGGGATTTTTCCTTGAGCTCCTCACCACGATTAATTACAATATATACATCATGCAAACAGGGTCAAAACCAGGGACATTACATCGTCCTCAGCCACATTTTCCATTGCTATTTTGGGGCAATCTTCCAAATCAGATGTACACTTGGCACCATGTCATCATCCACCTTACAATGACAGGTCATTTTCTCTGTGTCATATCGGACTTCGACCTACAAGCGTTTTCCACCATGGCATTTCATAGACACCATCCACATCGTCAAGCTGACACCATTTGCCACACCATTCACGTCGTCGAGCTGGCACCATTTGCCACGTGTAGCAAAAAGGTATGGGGCCTGACAGGTCGTCCCGAGCTCCAAGCTGGTGAGCTTCTCGTGGATTCCAATCACCCAGAGCCCCCACACTACCTTTTCACTACGTGTTGAAGTAGAGGTGAAACGTTGGGGTATATAAACCCATAGAATGTTTTCTCCGCGGCCAATGTGATATATATCCCATTGGGAAACTCAATCTTGACCATTCATTTATTTGATCAACGGTTGTTGTTTCTTTTGAGTTTTTTGTGTTTCTTTGCTCTGGATGTTCAACGCAACAGTTGCAGGGTTTTCAATATTGCTTTGTCAATGCAACCAGAGAATCGTTAGGTCAACAATGGTGTCCTTCAATGCAATCACTTTATTGAGATCATAGTCACGCTCGGCTTGTTGTATTTCTAGATTTACCCGATCAATCTGTAATCTTACAATGTTGTTAATTTGTTAATGGTCTAAAGATTGGAAGACAATATACTCATCAATACGATTCATAAACTCAGTCCGGCATGTCATTTGAGCTACATCCATAACCCTCTTCTTTGTCTTTTCATAAATTTCCTCTTTTGAGCCAGCTTGTTCATCGAGGCTTCTTAGAATGTATTGAGAACCAATGTTGGAAATCATAATAATGATAGTGTTGGTGAAGCTTACAATTCGACCCTGAGAATTACTAACCCTTCCATCATCTAAAATCTGAAGTATAATATTGAAGGCATATGTATGTGCCTTCTCAATTTCATCAAACAAAATTACTACATAAGGCCTTCTACGTATAGACTCAGTCAACTGCCCCCCTTCTTCATAACCGACATACCCAGGTGGAGCTCCAATTAGCCTTGAAACTGCATGCTTCTCCATGTATTCACTCATGTCAATTATCACAAGAGATTGATCAGTGTTAAATAAATAAGACTCAAGAGCCTTAGCTAATTCTGTTTTTCCAACTCCTGTTGGACCCATAAACATGAAGCTTGCAATAGGATGATGGGGGTCTGACAGACCAGCCCTAGATCATTGGATTGCTTCTGCTACAGATTTCACAGTGGGATCTTGACCAACAACACGCTTATGCAATTCCACATGCAACTTCAAAAGCTTCTCTTTCTCATACTGCTAAAGTTTGGATATGGGAATACCGGTCCATTTGCTGACTATTTCAGCAATATCATTCCCAGTTACCTCTTCCCTTAGCATTGATTTCCCACTAAGTTGATACTCATCCAACTCCTTTTCAGCACCCTCAAGTTACTTTTGTAGTGACATAATACTTCCATACTTCAGTTCACTAATTCTCCATCCTCTCATATATTGACATCAATGCCAACAAAGCTATCTTCCATATTGCCAACAGCTACAACAAAAAAATATTGAGAATTGCTGCTCCTTTTATTAAAATAATCAAAATACAATTACAGTCTCCTCTGCTATGGCTATTATCTTTGTCAAATCGCTAACCCCCGGCTCCAATTTCCTTTTCATACTTATACAAAAAATGGAACAGTTCAATTACATCAATATTGGGTAGCCATGAAGATCTATGATATTCAGGATGTTGAATTAAACAAGAATTGTTACAACTATTATTACATTGCATAAGATCAATTCGCAACAATGAACGAGATTAAAATTTGAACTATTTCATAGGCTGAACCGAATTCTAGATAACGAGGAGAGATACCTGGGCAGTGTCAGCTAGATGCATGGAAGGACATCCAAGATACTCTCATCAACAGCTTCGACTGGATCATCAAACGTGATGCCAGGCGTTCCTCATCTCCAATTGCAGCGAGTTATTACACTTGAGACATCTTCTTCAGCAGCTTCAGTCTGAGTCATAGCTTCAACAACATACTTTGAGGATGTTGGTTCATGTGTTTCAACAACCTGCTCTATTTTTGTCCTCTTGGAATGCCAGTGTTTTTCCTAGACTATCTCTATGTCACCTGATTGTTGTGCTTGATCCAAAAGTATATTAGTGTCCTCATAACTGCTTCCCGAAGGAAGCAATTAAGTACTCCCTAAATGTTCAGGCTGCACAACCTCATCTTCTTGTAATTCCTGATCATGAATCATATCCACTAACAGCCTTGTTTCCTTTGTTGATTCCACATTTGGTGTCTCATCTCTCCCTCGGCCTAAATGTGTCGATTTCCAGGCTACTATTTTTGTCTTCTCAACCTTGTATTCAAACAATTTGAAAAACTCCCCACATTCAAGACATAAAAGTTCCTCATTCTCTAAAATGGAATGTGGGTTTCCCAACTGGTCAGCAACTTCTACCAACGTTTCTAAGCCCTATGTAACATTATTTTTCCTAGCTTCCTTCCATCTCTGTAACTCCTCTCTAAGTTCCTGCAAATATTATTTCAACAACTCATTTTCATACAACAAATTCTCCAACTGGGGTTGGCTTTCAGCAGGTTCCTACGGATCAGTGGATTCCATAGGTCTATTGCCCTCTTGTTCTTATGTTTTAGTGGGTAACCTAGGTCTTAAAATAGTGATTTCAATATTCGCCACCTCTGCTTCCCAAGAAGCTCTGGGGGCCTTTTTATTTTTGTAAGACCATATGATTGTCCTTTAACCATTGATCTTTTCTTCTTTCTCTGTGGCGTAAGAAGGGTAGAAAATTCTCTTGTTTCTGCCAAGGGTTCTTCTTCCTCAATTATAGTTCAACTTATCTCAGAGGAAGATTCAATGTCAACGACTTGATAGTTTATCTCCAGAAAATACCATGTATCTGCAACTTCATCCTCTTCTACTGTGGCATTCACAACTCCAACTTCCATTATCGCTGCTTCTGCAATTGTTCCAACTTTTGTTTCTGTTGTTGTTGTTGCAGCTGCTAATGGCACAACCTATTCTCTTACCACCGTTGCTCCAACCATTTCCTCTATGGGTTTTGTTGATGCTGCATATCCCCCCAAATCGTCTTCCTAATCATCTCCACCTTCTTCCGACTCTTCACCCTCCCCCCAGCTGAACCTGAGGAGCTCCGTTCGACCTCTCTTTCTCCAATGTGTCCTACTACAAGTGCCCAATGCACCCCATCTCCAGCAACAAATTTATCCCATTTTAGGTTATGTTGTGCTAAAGATCTTGCACCAACAATTTAATTTATAACCCATGTTTTGTGACAGAAGACAATGGGTGCCTAGATGTCTTAACATAGTGTGCCATATTTTGCAAAGTGCGTAAAAGATAAAATGGCATGTTTAACAGTCTGCCATGGCATAAATGGGAAAGCAGGACATATTCATAAATGTAGACAATTCTATATCTTCCTTCGCATGTAATGTACCTTTTTAGGAAGATAGCGACCTGGTCCCAGGGTCTTGGTAATGTCTCGAGTGCTATTCCTCTAGACCTTGGTTGCACCTGCCTCCTTGCTACTAGAAAGTCTTCAACTGCAGTCAAATTATGTCTTTTTCAGCAAAACCATCGATTCCCAATTTTGGGTAGTCCCGTGACTTATGCTAAAGCCCATTCTGATACATCTATTCTTAATCCTCTGATTTCTAAATGATCTTCGATCAAGTTCATGGTGAACTGGAATTTTTTTTCTTCATGAAAACTATTCAGTCTTTGGAAATATTCAATCCATCCAACTTCCCGAAAGATGGAAAAAACTTCCATGTTTGCACTCAAGGCGTCTAAATTATTGGGTTCATATCTGGCTGGAGCACCCACACTATTTTTCCTCAGCTAGCTATGATGGAGAATGTAGCAATTTGCAATATCAATCATTAGAGTCGCAACAATCGAACAAAGTAATTGGTTAGCAACGGTTTGTATTGATATTCTTAAAAGCTGGAGGAGTTAACAATAGGATGTCTTAACATATTATTGTGCAGGTTCGAATAGGACGATCGTCGTTAACAAGTGCAGGTGGAATATTTGAAAAAAAAACGGTTGGCTACGGGATACTGACAGGGATTAAAAAGGTAGAATATAATCATTACCACTATATCTGTTCACACTTGATCATACTCATAATAAAACTTGTACCTGATCATCGTCACTCGAGCCATAATTTTGTCGATATGGTTTCCTTTGATGTTGAATAATCAAGAGGGGTATAATTACGCATTCACAATTGCAGAACAAATCGACAGTCATGCATTAAATAGGTTGAGCATTTTCGTGGTAGCATTGATTTTCTGGACATGTGGAGGGACTGTAGCAGAGTGGTGGATTGTTAGCAGGATCTCATCATGAAGCAAAAAGATTTAGTTGAAAATTTTCCCGATATGCGACGTAATTTTGGTGAGACTTTTAGCGACAATACTGGGGGAGTTACAATAGAAATTTGGAGGAAAAATGACGAAGTTGCAGTGGAAAATGGCCAAATTAGTGGAAAAAAATATCAAAGTTGCAACGAAAAAGATGGCCAACTTTAGTGAAAAAAATAGCGGGGTTGCAGCAAAAAATGCCCAATTCTGGTGGAAAAAGTAGAGGAGTTGCAGCAAAAAATGGCCAATTATGGTGGAAAAAGTAGCGGAGTTGCAGCGAAAAATGGCTAATTCTAGTGGAAAAAGTAGAGGAGTTGCAGTGAAAAATGGCCAACCTTAGTGGAAAAATAGCGGAGTTGCAACGAAAAATGGCCAATTCTAGTGGAAACAGTAGCAGAGTTGCAACAAAATTACAATGGATAAAGACTAAGCAGTTAATGGAGTCTCCACCGAAGAATGTTGACAGAACTTGATAAAAGCATGGAAAAATGACGAACTTTCCAACACAGGCCTACAATCTTGTTCACTTTTTCTATCAAGGAGTAATACTAACCAAGAATGATCGTTTAAAATCCTGTAATCACTTGGCCCGTCACAACTATTTCTTCTTCTTGAACCTTCACGCGATATTCTGTTCACAATTCTCAAAAACAACAAACCAATCATAGCTTAAAAAAACAAAAGGAAATCAAACAATTTATTCATAATGATTTATGTGTGGAATTTGCAAGAGATTTAAAACATTTCAGAAACAAGGGAAAAACCTTGTTCCTGTACCAATTAACAGGCCGAATCAGATGCAACCTGAGAGATAAACTAATACTTCAAGATAAGTTTATGATAAATTCGTAGCCGATGACCATTTGCAAACAGAGGTGTATGATTTTCATCAATAGTGGTCAAATAGACAGTTCCATTGTCAAATACCTTATCTATTCCGTAGGATCCCAACAATCTTATGCATAACTTGCCCTTAAAATCCCTTTTGAACCGTGAATCATACAACAAATCCCAGACCCTCTGCAAAATACTTTCTTCTTTCTAAATCTATCTTTTCATTTGGTTCATTCAATTGGTTCAACCGGTTCTTCTGAGCCTCCGTTAGGTCCAGGTTTGATTCTATAGTTGTTCTCAGGGTTTTGGTTTCGAAGTCGATAGGGAAAAAAACATTCTTTCTATACACTAGTTCATGTGGGGAGAAACCTGTAGTGTTGTGCCATGTAGTACGATAGGCCCATAATGCTTCTGGAAGCCTTTCAGCCCAATCCTTACGGTGTATTTTCACCGGTTTTGTAAGAATTGCCTCGATTACCTCGTTTGTGCTTTCCACCTGGACATTGGCTTGTGCATGATATGGTGAGGTAAATCGATGCTAAATATGGTACTTATGAAATAATGCTTCCATATTTTGGGACACAAATTGTGGTCCCCCATCTGTTATAATCTCTTTGGGTACTCCAAAGCAAATGAATATCTCCCCATACAAGAAATCTATCACAGCTTTATCATTGGCTTTTACCAAAGCCATAGCCTCCAACAACTTAGTCATATAATCAGTGCAAACCAAAATATAAACTTTATGTCTTGATGGAGGGTTGATAGGCCCTACAAAGTCCAGATCCCATCTATCAAAGGGTTCAACCACTAACTGTGGCTAAAGTGGCATTTAATCCAATTTGTTCGGTTGGCCCATTCTCTGGCAACTGGCATAGGCTTGAGTATAATTCTTCGCATCCTGAAACATGGCTAGCCAAAAATACACCATCCTTAATGCTTTATGGCCAGTTATTTTATCAGCAAAATTCCCCCCACAAGGCTCATCATGCCAGGCCTTTAAAATGTCGTGGATCTCATCTTCCCTCACACAATGCATCATTTCCAGTAGTATCTCGCACTTTGTTGTATGACCCTTCTCTTCTCTAGTTTGGATAAGTGCGTTGGAAGTCTACCAGAAACCAAGTAATTAGAAATGCCAGCCTACCATGTGGAAAAAGTTGAGACTGTGAACAAGTATTCATTGGGAAAAGAGTCTTCGAATCGTGAATCATCATCATTATTAGTTAGTCAAGAAAGGAAATCTGCAACCTCATTCTCCTTCCCTGGTCTATCAACAATGGTTATATCAAATTCCTGAAGTAACAACAACGACCTAGTCACTTTAGCATTAGTAATAGGTTTATTCATTAAATATCTAATAGTTGAGTGGTCAGTATGTACAAAAGTAGAATATCCAGTAATATAATGCGTAAATTTATTAATGGCATAAATAATGGGAGGGAACTCTTTTTTGTTACCGTATAGTTCATTTCAGCACGAGCCAGATTCTTACTAACATAATAGATCGCATATGGTCTGTGACCTTCCTGCTGTCCCAAAACTGCTCCAATGGTTGTATCTGAAGCATCAAAAGATATGTGCAAAAGCAGGGCCCAATTAGGCCCTCTTAAGATAGGTGTTGTAGATAACCTTCTCTTTAGTTCTGCAAACGTTGCTTGGCATGCCTCTGTCGAAACAAATTGTGCCTCCTTCATCAGTAAAGTAAAATAAAGGGGATGCCAATTTGGAAAAAAATTCTATAAATCGCCTATAATATCCAGCATGACCAAGAAAACTTTGTACCTCTTTCTGCGACCCAGGAGTAGGAATATTTGCAATTACCTTTATCCTAGATGGATCTACCTAGATTCCTACAGTAGATATCAAATTCCCAAGAACAATACCCTTATTCATCATCATGTGACTCTTTCAGTGCTCAGGGATAAGTGGGTATATTCATAGAGTTCTAGTAAATTTTCCAAGTTCCTTAGATCTGCATCAAAACTATTACCATATGGAGTGAAATCATCCATAAAAAAATCCATGCAATCATTTACCATCTCAGAGAAAATCCCGGTTATAGCTCGCTAAAATGTAGTTGGTGCATTACACAACCCAAAAGGAAGCACCCTATATGCAAAGGTGCCCCAAGGACAAGTGAAGGTGGTTTTGTCTTGGTCTTGAGGGGAAATCTGGATCTGGTTATATCCACTAAAGCCATCCAGGAAAAAAAAGAACATTTTTCCAGACAGGGTGTCTAAAACTTGATCAATAAAAGGTAAAGGGAAGTGGTCTTTCTATGTTGCTTTATTCAGTTCTTTGTAATGTACATAGATTCACCATTTCCCATTTTTCTTGGGTACGATCACTAGTGGGGAAACCCACTCACTGTCTGAAATGGGATAAATAAAACCTACCTCTAAAAGTTTCTAGAGTTCTTCCTTCACAATGTCTCTTAAATTCGGATTCATTCTGCGTTCAGGTTGGCATATGAGCTTTGAATCATTCTTGATGTAAATATGGTGAGTACAGATTCTTGAGGGGATTCCCCCTCGTGTATGTATATTCTAAAGTAAAGGCACCCTTATTTCATTTCAACAGCATAACGAGACGTTCCAATTTATCGGTTTTGAGATTAGGATTAATGTTCAATGTTTTCCCTAGTTCGATTTTTGCTGGAACACTCTTTGAGTTCTCAATTACTAGGATTATTTCAGTGTTACTGAATAAGGTTTCTTCTGTAAGTTCTTCTTGTTCTTTTTTTTAAGGTGTTGTTCAATATCTGATAGGCTTTTCGAGTGACAGACGTAGGCTAGATAATAAAATTACAGATGGTGTCATCTTTAGTTTGTGTTTTGAAATTCAAGGCTATCCCAATAGTTAATAATGGTTGAATCTATTCCCCCTCCTCCAAATCCATCCACAATGGAATTTCAGCGTTTGAGATAGGTCTGATTGGAGGATATAAGGTCAGGTTTTTTATGGTAATTCCATTAGAAATCGTCATGGACCCTGATCTACAGGTAATGCATGCATATGTTTTGGCTAGCCATGGCCTTCCTAAGATCAATGGGTGTCCCCCCAGCTGTGACTTGGGTTGTAAAACAACAAAGTCTGCAGGGTACGCCCATTATTCAATGAAGACTACTAGGTCATCTGGAATTCCTTTTAGTTTGATAGTGTCTTTGTCAGCCATTTCTAATATGGTTGGGGTAGGCCTGAGATCATCGAGTCCCAATTTTTTTACATTCTCAATGGTCATCATGTTTATTGAAGAACCTAAATCAACCAAAACGTTAAGGATCTGGTTCTTCCCAATATATATTGTAATAGTGGGGTTGCCTGGGTCATCTTATTTATCCAGTGCAGCCCTCCCCATCATAAGTTTAGATAAATTCCCCATGGATTTTACGTTCTAGATCAACCTAAAGAATTTATTACATCTGAACAACCTATATCCAAGATCTTTTCCATTCAGACAACCTTCGGGGCGTATTGCATCCAAGTAACTTGCGTACCATGTTAGGGCTCCTTATTACACTCGTACAACCCAAAATACTTTTAATACATACAAATGACATGTGTTGGAGTAGGGTCCCGCAGCTACAGGAGAAGCTGCAATTTTGGCGGATAGACAGTTTTGGCGAAGATATAAGAGATCAGGTAAAGCTATGGCATCGTAGCATGTTTCTAGCCGCAGATCAGAGCCGAAAACTGTGACTATCGGGACAGAGGAGTCAAAGAAGACGACAGTACCTAAGCGGCCAAGAAGAGAGAGCTCACCCACTACAGTCAAGGCAGCGGCCAAGAAGATAGATTTCACCCACTGCATTCAAGGCAACGGTGGAAGACAGGAGGGATCAGCTACCCTCATAAAGGAAAAAGGGCAATGAGGCCAAGGTATTGAAGATGAAGGACAAAGATGGGAAGAGGTGCCCAGTACCCATGGTCAGCGCCGGGAAGCATGGAAGACTAGAGAGAGCAGTGGTGTGACGGAAAGCGGCTACTCCAAGTACACATATGTCGACTGTCACTAGTTAGGGTTTTGGGTTACTGTTGGGACAGGCCCACAATGTTGTAATGGTGAGACTTTCGGGTTGCCTATAAAGGGATGTATTTTGTATTGAAAAAGGTTAGCCAGTTAGTCATTGGGTCTTTTAGCTAGTTAGACAATTAGAGAGTCAGTTGATCTGTTAGCTCATAGACACTCATGCTCTAGTTCTGTATTCAGTCTGTAGTATCTTACTGTAACTAGCAGCTGGCTCATAGAAGCATGTATGTAACAATCTGCAGGGATTGACAGAGAGAGAGAGAGAGAGAGAATATTGTAAGAAGTCAATATAGAGAAAGAGAAGAGATCTAGGAGAGAAGGGCTCCTGGCGGTGAGTGCGGAGTTACCCAGAAGATCTCTAGCTGCACAACAGGTTGCACCAGAACTGTGTACTCTCTCAAGATATAATAAACATAGTTCTGTGGACGTAGCTTCTACCCTGGAAGTGAACCACATAAAACCAGTGTGTTATGTGATTATTTCATGTGATTGTGCTTTACTTAGTTGATATTTTTTATCTGTTACATGAATGTTGTATATCAGTTAGTGAATGTCTGTATGTCCTCATTCAGTTACAGCATTATTGAAGGTTAAAGGTGGATTTACATGTATCAAGCATATGCATATGAGTTTATCAGTACAAGTTTCACACAGTAATAAGTCATTCTGTTAAAGTGTTTCCAATATACTTATTCGAACAGTAAGTATAGTTGAGGTAGAGTGTGTTGAACTATGGAAGTTCAAGTCAGAGAGTTTACTAACTTGTTGAAAGTTAGCCAAGTCATTCCACCCAGTGTGATAGCCTTTGGACCGTGAGGGTCGTAGTGGGCCGTACTATAGTAGATATCGCGTTGACAGTAGGCGATATCGCACCGTTAGAGGAGCTGTGGTGTCAGACAGTGCAGATCGCGAGTTAAGAGGAAGAGAGAGTTGCGCGTCGCCAAAGTCGCTGCGATGCGATAGGAATCCTTCCCCTATCAGAACCCGCGAGGAAGAGAGACTGCGCGTTGTGGAGAGAGACCTCGCTGGCTAAGAAGAGCTACGAGACCCCAGGATGCTACAGAACCTGGTGGAAGACACTTGAGTCTTTGTCCAACCCATTAGAATCACTTCAGGTGAGAATTCAAGCCGCTCCGGGTCTGTCGCTGAAAGGGCCAGTGAGCTAGGGGTGTTGTTGGTACATTACAGTAAATCCGTGTCTACCCAGAATAGCCAACAAATGGTTCCGTTGCTGGTTTTGAACAAACTGAGAGCTAATGTTCTGTTGGCATCCTACTAGAGACGAACTCAACCAGTGGGTTGAGTCTACAGAAATAGAATTCGCCAAACAAGAGAACAAGAGTCCTAGACTAAGTACAGAGGACTGGTTACAAAAACATATCTTCACTGATATACATACGATATTTTTTGCGACCTATGGAAACGAGCTGTATGACTGGTTATCAAAGTTGACTGATCAGAGCATATTCAGAAAGAAAAGAAACATTGTCTGGACATCGGAGCTGATTCAGACCGTGAAGAGCCTTGATAATCCCATTAAGAGGACAGTAGAATTCTAGCTTGCGAGTATGCTAGAAGGCTTCATCACAGAGTTTGCAATTAAACAGAGAAAAAGCTTCAGCGAGGCTGAGTGGTACTTCTTCAAAGGATATCGCGGTAAGTACCTAAACTCTTTAAACTTGTCCATTAAGATGTTATTACATGAAAAAGGAGTAATGGATATAGTTTCAGACCAATAAGTTAAGAAAGTGTGATGTCACAAGAGTTTGAGAGTGATTTTGATGACATTGGACGTACACATAGTGGAAAGAAATATAAAGTAGACTTCAGATCTCCCATATTTGAAGACAACTCAGATAATACTAGACAACAGAGTCATAGTAACACAGACATAACAGAAGGGGGTATCCCTTACCACCCTTATACCCCACAGAAATAGACCGAGACTCAGAACAATTCCGTAGAAACTCCATCTAGTAGCTCGCAGATAGTACATACTACCGCTACATCACCTCCACCTACACCGTCGAGTGGTAGTAACACAGCAAACCAACATCCACCACGCAGAAATAGAATGGGGGATGATATGAAGTTACCTACCTTTAAGGGTACATGGGCAGAAGACCCAGAGCAGCACTGGTTTCTATGTGAAGCCGTGTGGACCATTAAAGGAATCCACGATTATAATATTAAACTTGTACAGTTGGTCACCACACTTAAGGAACGAGCCTTAACATGGTATATGAAGTATACCTCAGCGATACCCAGAACACTTATACAGGCCAGGACCGCCATGATAAAAGAGTTTAAGAAACCTAAGTCTGAGTCACAGTGTATCACAGAGCTCAAAGACATTAAACTATTACCTACAGAGTCAGTATGGGACTTCGATCAGAAATTCAAAGCCCTCATAGACCAAGTCAGCTTTGATTTTGCGTCGAAGCAACATAAGGAATGGTTTATTGCAGTGCTGCTCCCTCACATCAGACTGCCATTAATGCAGTAGAAACTCCAGACGCAGGATGACGCGTTGGAGATGGCGATGAAACTAGAGGCTTCACCTCTAGCTGAAACCAGCACAGGTATGACAAACCTGCAAAACCAGTTAGCAAATATCACGTTACAGATGCATGAGATTAGAAAAGGAAAAGAGATTGCACAAGACATATGGTGTATCAAGTGTAAAGCACAAGGCCATACTAAAGATAACTGTCCAGTATCTGTTGAATACTTAGCAAGTGGGGCTCCTAACCCCTTAGCACAAACTCAAGGGCCATGGTGTGAACTATGCAGAACAAGAGGACATCTACCTCAGCAATGCCCTTTACTTCAGAAGTATATACAGACACCTAAGAACTTATACTGTACCTTCTATAAGTCAGGAGGACACGATGATCATACCTGTAGAGCCTATGATCTCATGTTAGATAGAAAACACGACTTGTACAGAGTCCAATCGGAGACATAGGATCCAGCAGTAGGACCACAGCATGATCCAGCTCATGTTGGCCGTGGAGGAGGCTTGGGCCATGGTGAAGGATTTGGTTGTAGCCGTGGAACGATTACTTGTTACAACTGTGGAGTTGTAGGACATTATGCTAGGGACTGTCAGAGTCCTACTACGACATGTAATTATTGCAAATCTTATGATCACGCTATAGAAGAATGTCCTACCTTGATAGCTAAGATCTAAGAACCTAAGCCAGTAGTACATCAGAACATCCAGCTTATTGTTGTTGAGCAGAAAGAGCCAGAACCTAGAGTCAACATTGTGACTCGTAGCGGTGCTTCCACTAGCGGGACATCGCAGGATAGTGAAAAGAACACAAGACCGGAGTGGGTGCGCAAAGCTACTAATAAATCAACACCACTCGACCTGCAGAAGAATAAAGAAACATTTCAGGAAGCTAAGACTTTCTTTGATGACCCTGTGCAATCAGGATCGTAGGTACAGCCGTCTAGGGGCGTACCGCAGCAAACACCTTGTGGCCTTAGTCCTGTGGAGACATCGCAGGCTACCACATCAGGAAGATGCGATGAGGATGAGTCGATAGGAAG
This sequence comes from Pseudotsuga menziesii, assembly GCA_001517045.1. Lineage (NCBI taxonomy): Eukaryota > Viridiplantae > Streptophyta > Pinopsida > Pinales > Pinaceae > Pseudotsuga > Pseudotsuga menziesii. The sequence continues at coordinate 50,425 of LPNX010822402.1, read as the reverse complement.
CGTACAATCCTTCCTGCGGAGTTGCTTGAAACTCATAAGAAATGAGAAAGATATTAGAGAGCTTCAGTGCATCATAGATCAGTATCCGACATCTTCTTCTGTGAGTAGTGCGCAACGTGCTGTTCAAAACATTATGGGCCATACAAGAACAGGAAGAGAGATGCGACTCACAGCACAAGTTGGAGAAATTGAAATGGATGAGGTAATCCTAGATCTAGGATCAGAGGTAAATGTTCTGACTAAGAAGACATGGGAACAGATGGGTAGCCCTAAGTTAGTTAGATCGCCTATCCATTTGAGATTAGCTAATCAACAGACGGTATCACCACTGGGTCGACTACCGCAAGTGCCAATTGACATTGACGGATTTCGCAGCTTTGCAGACTTTGAAGTTATAGAAATCATTGGCAATAGTAGACCATATCCAGCATTACTAGGAATTGACTGGGCGATCAGTAACATGGCCGTTATCGACCTAAAGAGAAGACAAATGACCTTTGAGGATGCGCAGATCCGGGTCATCGCACCGTTGGATCCTCTTCAGGGTCCTAGATACATTGAACCTATCCGAGTAGAGGAAGAGGCACATAACATGGAGAGTCTCTATCAGATGACTGCGAACCAGAGTGACTACATCAATCCAATCGTAGAAGGGAACATTAGTTGGCGATGCGACAGCTCATGCGCATCGGATTCGGATGTTGCCCTAGAAAACTGGCAGAACAGACTTTACGAAGTCTCAGTGCGCAGATGTGCATTTATGACTAAGTCACTACGATGGATTTGCGCAGAGACTAACGAGACCCCCTCATTTCATGGTCTAACAGATATCCAGAACTTTCTCCCGCACTTTGAACAACAAGTTCCTCACGATCAGAGGATCGCAGCTATGGACCTTGCAGTACGAGCCACACCTGCAAGATGGTGGTATGCACATAAAGAGAATATCACATCATGGGATGATCTTAAGAGATTGATGGCGTTCAGATTCTCTACTGACAGTGAGTATGTCCAGCAGAAATACACAGGAGAAAGTGACCCCAGGTCACATATTCAGACTTGTGAATAGAATTGGTCGGACATTCCCGAGGATGAATGGGTTCACTGATTCATTCACACTTTAGATCAAATTCCAAAGAATTGGTACACAGAGACTGAATTGCGCAAGGGAACGACCACATGGCCACTTATGATAGACAGCTTTCTACTCATGTTCGCTTTTGAATCTGAGTATCCAAGCATTAATCAGGCTTTAGACGTTATAAAGATTAAGATCTTTGAGGACTGTACCCTATCAGTATCAGCTCAACCAGAGTGGGCCATCCAGTTAGAAGATGTGCTCGAGTGCTGTAACTTTGCATTAGAACCAGAGGAGGAGGATGAGGATCCTCGCAACATCAACATCCCAGATTCAGAAGGGACTCGTGATGTTGATGGACCGAAGCTAAAGACTCTAGCTATCACCGAGCCTATCAAGATTAAGAAAATCAACATTGGCACAGACACATAACCAAAGTTTGCATCCATTGGAGACTATTGGGACGATGAAACGATAGGACACATTGTAGACTTGCTACATGACTATCAGGACCTATTCCCCACCAAGTTCACAGAGATGAAGGGAATAGTTGGAGACTTGGGAGTAATGAGGATACCATTGAAAGAGGATGATAGACCAATTAAGCAGCGTCCATACAGATTAAATCCGCGGTATAAAGAAAAAGTTAAGGATGAGATCGATAAGATGCTAGCAGCAGGCATCATTGAGCCAGTGGAAGAAAGCGAATGGGTTAGTCCCATGGTCATGCAAGAAAATAAAACCAAAGGAGACATCAGGATCTGTGTCAACTTGCATAAACTCAACGATGCATCGCTTCATGATCCATTTCTGACACCTTTCACTGATGAAGTGTTAGACAATGTGGGAGGACAGGAGGTCTACTCCTTCACTGATGAATTTTCAGGCTATCACCAGATCAGAATAAATCCAGAAGATCGATCTAAGACCACTTTTGCGACAGAATGGGGCTCATTCCAGTATACGGTAATGCCCTTTGGTCTTAAGAATGCACCAGCTATCTTTTCTAGAGTAGTAGTTGTTGTATTTAAAGAATACATCCATAAATTCTTAGAGGTTTATTTTGATGATTGGACTGTATTTGGATTAATCGACAAGCACATAGGAGATTTAAGACTGATGTTAGAGAAATGTAGGCAATACCAGATTTCTCTAAACTTGAAAAAATGTATATTCTATGCGCCATTTGGTATTTTGTTGGGTCATATTGTCAGTAGACAAGGCTTGATGGTAGATCTCGCAAAGATTGCCATCATTGTAAACATTCCAACACCCAACTCAGTCAAGCAATTGAGGACAGTACTTGGTCATACCGGGTACTATAGAAAATTTATCAAAGGTTATGCAAAGATCACAGAACCTATGGAAAAGTTGTTAAAGAAAGATGTAAAATTCCTATGGAATGAGGAATGCCAGAAAATTCTAGACACACTTAAAGAGAAGATGGTTACAGCACCCATCTTAGTATTCCCATACTAGACCAAGCCATTTCATGTACATGTGGATGCATCTGGCATCACACTGGGGATTGTCTTAACACAGCCAGGAGAAGGAGGCATCGATCACCCTATCGCATACTCAAGCAGAAAACTATCCACCGTAGAAAAGAACTACACCACTACGAAAAGAGAAGGATTAGCCATGGTGTATGCTCTACAAAAATTCAGGCACTACCTGCTAGGTGCCTCATTCAAGATGTTCACTGACCACTCCGCTTTGAAGTACTTGGTCAATAATCCAGTGTTAGGGGGACGAATCTGCAGATGGTTACTCCTATTTCAGGAGTATGATTTTGAAATTATTGTCAAACTAGGGAAATTAAATGTCGGACCAGATCATCTATCAAGGATAGACTCAGGAGAAGAGCTAAGTAACCTAGAGGACAACTTTCCCGATGCACAGTTGTTTTCTATTCAGATCGCAGACGAGTACTATGCTGATATTATTCACTTTCTCACTACAGGATGGGCACCTGTTGAGTTTACTAAGCATCAAAAGAAGCAGTTGGTTGTCAAAGCAGAAGACTTCACCTTGATCGCAGGAAAGCTATACAAGTTAGGTCCAGGTGAAGTCTTGCGCATATGCATCATGCCGCACGAGAAAGAGGCCATTATCAGAGAAGCACATTTCGGTACCATAGGAGGTCATTTCGTAGGAAAACCGACTGTGCAGAAAATCCTGACCGCGGGATTATGGTGGCCTACTTTGCATAAGGATACTAAGGAATTTTGCAGATGCTGCGATATCTGCCAGAGGGTAGGAAAACCTTCACGGAGAGATGAAATGCCACTACGACCATAGATTACGCTGCGCGCATTTGACAAGTGGGCTATAGACTTTGTGGGTCCTATCAACCCACCAGGAAAACGAACTGGTGTGAGATACATCATCACAGGAACAGGATACCTCACCAGATGGGCAAAGGCTAAATCAGTAAGGAATTGCGATGCTGATACAGCTGCACAGTTCCTCTTTGAGAACATCATCAGTAGATTTGGATGTCCAGTAATTTTGATGAGCGATCAAGGCACCCATTTCTTGAACCACACTATTGAGGCCTTGGCAGAGGAATTCTAGATACAGCACCATAAGAGCACTCCCTACCACCCGCAAGCTAATGGTACGGTAGAGGCCTTTAACAAGATTCTAGAAAACGCTCTTAATAAGATCTGCAACAGCCAAAAAAACGATTGGGACCTCAGGGTTAATGCTGTGTTATGGGCTTACAAGACGACATGCAAGAAACTTACAGGACATACACCTTTTAGCTTGGTGTATGGACAAGAGGTTGTTATGCCTATGGAATATATTTTTCCCAGTCTAAGAATTGCTCAGATCACCGGGATGACAGACACAGATACGACAAATGAAAGGCTAGCGTAGCTGCTTGCCTTAGAGGAAGACAGCTTCATCGCAGGATTCCATTAGAAAGTGCAGAAGGCACGAGAGAAAGCTTGGCATGACAGGCATGTAAAGAACAAGATTTTTAAAATAGGAGACCTAGTTCTCCTCTACGACAGTAAGTTTGTGAAGTTTCCAGGAAAGTTCAAGATGCATTGGTTGGGGCCATACCAAATTCAGCAAGTTACAGATGGAGGAGTCGTTCAGCTCAGCAAACTGAACGGGGAGCTTCTTCCCACTTTCATTAATGGCAATAGGCTTAAGCTTTATAGTGCTAGCCACTCCATGTCCCAGCCTTAACTCAAACAGATATGAGAGTGCAGATGTCTAGTGTAGTTCAAAGGAGGCATCGCACCAGTAGTTAGTCTACACCGGCAGGTAAAAATCATTCGCATGAGGAGAGTAAAAAAAAAAAACTGTTAAGTTTGTTTTGCACAGGTGATGCGGTGTGACATCGCGGTAAGGCGATGATTCCCCATGCCACGTAGACACTTTCGAAAAAACACAAAGGGCCAGTCAATTCGCCTTTTGACATGCAGTTAATGAAGAAATAACCGGTATACCTTACCGTAGATTTGGCAACAGCATAATAAATTTTCCAAACTTAGTAAATCTTCGACGAGACCGGTGCCTGCACACAGGTTTCGAGGGAAATTTGATTGGATTTCAACATTTACTGAGGATTGAAATGACGGGTGTGGTATCATCCATACAATTAATACCACCGACGGGTTCAGCCTAGATGACCATTGCGTCCAGGATTATAGCCTACAGCATAAAAGCAGAGATCATTCATTCAGGACGGTTACTTTTGGAAGATCCGAGAGCTATAGAGTAAGTTGTTAAGTTTTCCCTGTGCAGAGCTAAGTTCGTTACAGAGTGCTGTGATTCCCCTATTCCACAGCCATTGCCAATCCAGAGTATTGCACCGAGTGGGTTCTGTCTGAGGAAGAACCTTTAGAAGACATTTTGAGACGATTTGAGCGTGGAGGCCTTGTGTCCGCTATGGCGACACCACCCAAAAGTATGAAACCAAGTTCATCACAGGTCAGATGGCTACCAAGGATGAGGAGTCAAGCTCAGACAGTAGACGAGTCCAGCCTAGAACAGCGAAAAAAGAAAAGGAGGAAAGTAAAAGTGAGAAACAGAAAGAGAAGGCCAACTCGGATGGCTGGGTGCGTGGAGTTTCCCAGAAGATCTCACGGAAAGAAAAAAGGACCGAGAAACAGGCATCCGAGACGCAGAAAAAGAAAAAGAAAAAGGAAAGGAATGAAGGTTCTCGGAATGGAATTCAATGCTTGTATAGTTTGTACGAAAGGATCCAAACTGAATGAAATGTTTGAGAAGGCTGGAGGATACAGATTTTCCTTGTGATAAAAGTTCTAACCCAGAGAAAAGAGGAAAGGATATCTGTGGAAGACTTCTCAAAACCTCAAGATCCAAAAATGTCTCGCAAGCGACGAGAGCGAGAGCATGACAATAAGGGAAGGAAAGATAAGAGAGACCAACGAACTAAGTTACAGAAGCTATGCAGAATGAAGTCACAAGACTTCGGGACAAATTTAAACAGACTTTGTAGGAAGCCAAGGAGAAGCTACAGCAGGAGAAGCCCGTTGTTAGTGGCTCGAGGATGAGCCACAAGTAAGTGTTATGGGACTGTTGGAGTAGGGTCCCGCAGCTACAGGAGAAGCTGCCATTTTGGTGGATAGACAGTTTTGGTGAAGATATAAGAGATAAGGTAAAGCTACGACGTCGTAGCATGTTTCTAGCTGCAGATCAGAGCCAAAAACTGTGACTATCAGGACAGAGGAGTCAAAGAAGACGACAGTACGTAAGCGGCCGAGAAGAGAGAGCTCACCCACTGCAGTCAAGGCAGCGGCCAAGAAGAGAGAGTTCACCCACTGCATTCAAGGCATCGGCAGAAGACAGGAGGGCTCAGCTACCCTCATAAAGGAAAAATGGCAACGAGGCCAAGGTATTAAAGACGAAGGACAAAGATGGGAAGCAACGCCCAATACTCATGGTCAGCGCCGGGAAGCATGGAAGACTACAGAGAGTAGTGGTGTGACGAAAAGCGGCTATTCCAAGTACACATACGCCGACTGTCACTAGTTAGGGTTTTGGGTTATTGTTGGGATAGGCCCACAGTGTTGTAATGGCAAGACCTTCTGGCCGCCTATAAAGGGATGTATTTTGTATTGAAAAAGGTTAGCTAGTTAGTCATTGGGTCTTTTAGCTAGTCGGACAATTAGAGAGTCAGTTGATCTGTTAGCTCATAGACACTCATGCTCTGGTTTTGTATTCAGTCTGTAGTATCTTACTATAACCAGCAGCTGGCTCATAGAAGCATGTATGTAACAATCCGCAGGGATTGATAGAGAGAGAGAGAGAGAAAATATTGTAAGAAGGCAATATAGAGAAAGAGAAGAGATCTAGGAGAGAAGGGCTCCCGACAGTGAGTGCGGAGTTACCCAGAATATCTCTAGCTGCACAACAGGTTGCAGCAGAACTGTGTACTCTCTCAAGATATAATAAACACAGTTCTGTGGACGTAGCTTCTACCCTAGAAGTGAACCACGTAAAACCAGTGTGTTATGTGATTATTTCATGTGATTGTGCTTTACTTAGTTGATATCTGTTATCTGTTACATGAATGTTGTATATCAGTTAGTGAATGTCTGTATGTCCTCATTCAGTTACATCATTATTGAAGGTTAAAGGTGGATTTACATGTATCAAGCATCTGCATATGAGTTTATCAGTACAAGTTTCACACAGTAATAAGTCATTCTGTTAAAGTGTTTCCAGTATACTTATTCGAACAGTAAGTATAGTTGAGGTAGAGTCTGTTGAACCGTGGAAGTTCAAGTCAGAGAGTTTACTAACTTGTTGAAAGTTAGCCAAGTCATTCCACCCAGTGCGATATCCTTTGGACCGTGAGGGTCACAGTGGGCCGTACTATAGTAGATATCGCGTTGACAGTAGGAAATATCGCACCGCAGAGGAGCTGCGGTGTGAGACAGCGCAGATCGTGGGTTAAGAGGTAGAGAGAGTTGTGCGTCGCCAGAGTCGCTGCGATGCGATAGGAGTCCTTCCCCTGTTAGAACCCGCGAGGAAGAGAGACTGCGCGTCGCAGAGAGAGACCTCGCTGGCTAAGAAGAGCTGCGAGACCCCAGGATGCTACAGAACCTGGTTGAAGACACTTGAGTCTTTGGCCAACCCATTAGAATCACTTCGGGTGAGACTTCAGGCCGCTCCGTGGTCTGTCACCGAAAGGGCCAGTGAGCTAGGGTTGTTGTTGGTACATTACAATAAACCCGGGTCTTCCCAGAATAGCCAACAACATACATAACATGGCTCATATTTACATTCAGATAACCTGTCTCAGGACTGATTACATCTAAGTAACCTGCTTATCATGCCACGACTCGTATTTACACTCAAACAACCTATTGGACCAATTATGTCCAAACAACCTGCTACACCATGGTATTTTTCGCTCAGATAACCTATCTCATTTTTCTAGCGTAGAAACATATTAGGACTTATTACATCCAAGGATAACCTACGAGCTTCGCCAGGAGTTATTACATCCATGACTGATTACGTTTGAGCAATGTTGGTCACTCTATATACTTATTAATTTTCGTAACAAGCAGGGTGCTCAATATAAATTGTCAACCCAGGTAAGTCTATTTATTTCAAAGGTAACTAGCAAAATATATGCATAAACATTTTCAGTAGCTGATGAATAAAATACAAATCATTCAATCCTAATCACTGCTCAATTAACTCAACTTCCTATAGAAAACCAAATTAAATCATTAAGCTATGAACTGTAAAGGACTTTTGATTCCTACAATATCAATACTGTGGTTTGTAATCTAAGAATGAATAAACCTAGAATTACTTTTGTAGAAAGTTAAATCCTATTTTACCAAATCAAAACAATCACAAACCATCAATAAAAACAACCAATTCATAAAAGTAATGATCTATCTAATTCAACAAACTCTAAGAAAGACAAATGATAATACTACACAGGATTTGAGTATGTCTGTAACAGCTAGTACTAATTACCACACTTTGCATAAGCACTACAACAAAACCCTGTGATTAGTGTCTCTTTTTGCTTCCTTTTTTGCGTCTAGACCATCTTTAAAATGTATTTTTCTTCATTTTTTGGACAAAATGGAGCAATTTCACGATTTGGTGCTATTTTAGGCATTTTTTGCGTCCTTTTTCTAAATCATGCACAAATTATGGCGTAATTTGCATCTGGTTTTGCACATTTTTATGCGCCAAGTTTTGTGCATAATTTTGCACCTAGTTTGTACATCTACTCTTGTTGTGCCCCCTTTTACGTCCATGTTTCCCTCAACTTTTATGCCCATGTTTTCATCCACTTTTGCATCCTTTTTACTTCCTCTTTTGCATCCACTTCTACTTCTTTTTATGCATCCCCTCGTGTGCCAAGTTTTGCATCAAATTTTACATCCTGTTTTGAGTCCACTTTTGCATCTAGTTTTGTTTCACCCACTTTTGCACCCACATTTTCATCCCATTTTGCATCCATGTTTATGTTTTTTTTGCATCTACTATTGCATCCACTTTTGTTGTGTCTCAATTCACACCCATTTTTTCACCTACTTTTCCACCCACTGTTGCTTCAAATTTTGCATCCACATTTGCATATTTTTTGCATCCAAGTTTACATCAATTATTGCATCTATTTTTGCATCCACTTTTTCATCGGGTTTGCGTTGGGTGTGACGTCTGCTTTTGCATCTACTATTGTTGCATCAACTTTCACATCCACTTTTGTTGACTAGACCCAAAGAGGAGCGTTCAAATGATTTAGAAAATGTTCTTAAAATGGTACAAAATCTATCAAACAAGATTGTTGATTTAGAAAAAATATAAAGAAGCCAGTTCATCTAGAAAACAGTTCAAACCATTCTTCAAGAAAAGAGATGAAAGTTGTCCATCCCAACCACCTACGCACAGTTCTTCTGTTTTGAATTTCACTGAAGTTGGAATGGATAATTTTTGCACTTTTCATCAAGAATCCCATTCTGAGAAAAGTTGTCCACAATGGATAAATTCGATGACTCTGGTTATGAACCAAATTTTAGATGCTCAAATAAATGAGCCCAAAGTAAAAGAAAAAAGGGAAAATGAACCAGAGGAACCACCTGAAACAACAATGGTATTGTGGGACCGTGCAACTATGTTGGGTTTAGAAGAAGAAGAGCCTACTGAGGAAATTCAACTTTCAACAGTTAATGTCACAACAAGAAGCAAGGGACCTATAATGTATGAAATTTTATTACTGCCCAAGACTAGGAAGATTCAGGAAAGTATGAAGAAAATCAGCAGTAATACTCAAACCCCACCTATACCTGATTTAGTCATAACAAAGCAGAAATATCCTGCGGTAAGTAAGCCTGTGAGTGCTGCAAAGAATAAGACAGAAAACACCAAGAAATTTCTAAAAGAGTGTGATATGGGATATGACATAATAGAAGATATCAAGAAAATGAAGGCAAATATTTCTTTATTTGAAATGTATAACTTGCCTCAACAAAGAAAGAAGCTCTTGGAAGCCTTTGATTCACACAATAGTAAATCCCAAGATGATGTTCAATCAGAGGAAGAGATCAATGAAGCTAGTATTGGGGGAAAATCTAAATCCCAAACATTACCGTTTCTACTTACTTTTGAGATTTTCAATCATAATGTACACAATTGTTTGCTGGATTTTGGAGCGTCCTCTAATGTTATGCCTCTTTTAGTCTATAGAAAGATAAATGGTCAACCAACACCTTCTTCATGTAAAATCATCCAGTTGGATAGAACAACAGTTAAAGTGGTAGGAGAAATAAAGGATGTACTGATACGATTATCTACGGATGAAATGGTTTTCCAATTTATAGACATCATGGTCATGGATATACCAAAAGCATATGGATTGATCTTGAGCAGGGACTAGTCTACGAAACTAGAAGGATATTTTTCAACTAACTACTCTCACATGTGGCTGCTCTATAAGAAATGTCAAAATCATATCAAAGTGATGAGAGAGCCACATATGAAACATAATGTGACTCAACTAGAAGGGGAAAATGAACCTGTGAATTTTTCACATTCAGTTTTGGGTAATTATTTCATTGAGCTTGAACCGAGAAAATATCAAGCAGAAGAAGCCAGTGACGAATCAGATACATAGTCCGAGCTCGTTCAGTTTTCATGGACTGATAAGATTGATTGTAACATAGTTAATTTAGTTTCTAATTTAGAAAGTAGTTCTGATAATATAGAATTAGAAGATAAATTTTGGTTGCCATATTTTGATGGTTCTAAGACTCAAGAAGGATCAAGAACCGATTGTATCCTGATTGATCTGGGAAAAAATAAACATTTTCTTTCTTGTAGATTAGAATTTGAATGTACTAATAACACAGCAAAATACGAAGCTTTAATCCAAGGCTTAAAAAAGGCTATTGAATTCAAAGTAAGGAATCTAAAAGTTTTTGGGTGATTCTAAAATAACAGATTCAAAATACAATTCATTATCGGTCACCGCACTTGAAAGGCTATCAGAATGGATTTTGGGAACTTATAACGAATTTTAATACATTTAATATCATTTTGATTCCTATACTAGAAAATGCAGCAGCTGATTTGTTAGCTACTTCTGCTGCAAGATTAGTGCCTACTAATAATAGATGCTTAATTGAATTGATTTTCAGGCCAACTGTACCAGACACTATCACAAATTTGAGGGTATTCGATGACGATCCGCAAATATTGGAATTTTAAACAAATGATGAGAATTTCAAAGACTTAGTGATTGATGACGAAGAACATCAATTCAATCTCCAAAGTGGTAGCTTCATACCTAAATGGGTCAAAACATTGAAAGGAATGTTTGATTTGAATAACAAATTTAGGAAGCCAGCCAATGTCAAAACAAACAGTTCATTTATGCAATATGAGCTGGTGAATCTTGGGACAGAAGCTGAACCCAAGTGTGTGAACATGGGGATATGTTGTTCACCATGTGAGAAAATAAAATTCATCGGTTTATTTCAACAATATAGAGATGTCTTTGCTTGGACTTATGAGGATTTGAAGACTTATGACACTCGCATCATCCAACATGTTATTCCCATTAAAGCGGGAGTGAAACCATTTCAACAGGCATTAAAGAAGATGCATCCCAAGCTGAAACTCCTGATTCAAAGTGAAGTAAAAAAGTTACTTGATGCGAAGATTATTTTCAGAGTCAGAAACTCAAAGTGGGTGGCGAATTTGGTACCGATAAAGAAAAAGTCAGGTGAAATAAGACTATGTGTAGATTTCATAAATTTGAATCGTGCCTCAAACAAGGATAATTATCGAGTCCCGCCAATGGAGCAAATATTACAGATGGTTTCAAGCTCTGAATTGTTCTCCTTATTGGACGGTTTTTCAGGCTACAACCAAGTCTTAGTATTAGAACAAGACAGGATGAAAACCACATTTCATACGAAATAGGGGACGTTTGCTTACAGAAGGATGCATTTTAGTCTCATTAATGCTGGATCAGCCTTCCAAAGGGAAATGGATATAGCTTCCTGAGGATTAATTGGCCACAGTTTGGTAGTTTACCTGGATGACGTAATAGTTTTCTCCAAGAAAATAGAAGAGCATATGTTCCATCTAAAACAAATTTTTTATCGTTGTTGGATATAAGGTATCTCATTTAATCCTAAGAAATTTGTTTTCACAGTGTTAGAAGGAAAGCTATTGGGTCACATCATTTCTAAAAGGGGGATCTCCATATACCCAGAAAGGATAGAAGATATAGCACAGATCCCCTTACCCCACAATAAGAAAGGCATGCAGTATTTCATGGGGACTATAAATTTTGAGCAAAGGTTTGTGCCTGATTTTGCTCAAATAGTCAAGCCTTTGCAACAGATGGTTAAGCAAAGTGTACAGTTTAAATGGACTGACATAGAAAAATGTGCATTTAACAAAATCAAAACAGCAATAGCTCATGCACCTTCCCTCAAAAGTCCCGATTTTGAGAAAGATTTCATCCTATACACTTTTGGAAAGGTCTGGTCCAAAAGGCGTTAGGTGACTTTGAGGTGCAATCCTTCTCTAATTTTGAGGAAATTTCAAAGAGGGCATAATCTTTATGCATTTCTGCATAGGCAATGCATCTTTTCATTTTAAACAGCTCTACAAGACTGAGAGAGGGGTTAGATTGAGGTACAAAATTCTTACATTTGAATGAAGCATAATAGTATAGCAAAGAGGAAACTCTTCTATCATTTATTGTACAGGTAAAAATCATTTTAGGCTCATCAACTGTGATGGGGATGATTTTATGCAAAAAATGTGAGCCTATTATGCAATCTTCCTTAAGGTCATCTAGTCTACTGAGATGCAGAACTTCTATTTTTCCGCTAATGCTTATTGGAAATTTTGGAACTCTACCTTTGAGTTGTACATGATTTCCTTCAATGGCTACACCATGTTCGTTTCTTTTTTTCCAGTGAAAAGATGGTATAGCATTTCCTTTTTCCACATTCATTTGGCAACCTGAATCTATCATACAATCAAGCTCATAAGCTTTAAATTCAGATGGACAAAACTTTATCTGATGAAATATTTAGGACCAGCGAATAGCCCTAGAGAGCCTAGCGATGGTTCTTCATCATGGAAATTTGTTTCTTCTCAATAACTTGTGTGTTGAGAATGTTTTGGACTGTCAGCAGCTTTCGGTGACTGTAGTGCTTTAGCATAGGCTCTGCACATTTTTTCATTAGAGGAATGGTCTCTTTCTCTTATTGTTATTTCAAGCATTATTTTCAATTCTTCTATTTGTTTTACCAGTTTCTTTAAGGTAGTCTGCTTATATTTCATTTGTAGTCTAAGCATATTCTCTTTATCTTTTCTAAAATTTTGTCTATCCTCATGATGATCAAGATAGCCCTTGTATAAATGTGCAAGCTGGTAGAATGTTGGATTCTTGTTGATTTCTGGAGAGACAGATTTCTCTCTCTTATGAGACTTTCTCTTTTGCTTTCATTCTAGCTAAAAGCTTCCTCTTTTCTTATTTTAGATATTTCCTTTTCATATACTATTAAACTGGAGTCTCATATAATTCTTTATCAATTTCAGCAATCCTAAATTCTGAAGACACCTTAGACGGGTTAGAAGAGAACATATAAAAACTGAAGTTAGGAGGACCAGAACACCCTCCTAAATTTGCTTCTTCATTAGAATCTAAAGAAGAGGATTCATATGAGTCAGGGGCACATTTATCTAGAGCAGGTTCTGAATCAGAGGAATCACGTTCTTTTGGTAAGAAGACAATTTCACCTTTAGGGTAATCCCCTGCTTCACACCAAGCTAGATCCCACGGGATTGGATCTAGATCTTCTAAGAACAGGGAAGCAAGTGTAGGATTTTTCTTTTTATTTGGGCATTTGTTTTCCCAATGACCCTTTTTACCACAAATGAAACATTTCTCTTTATTTGCAGGTTCAGATCTTTTCCTGAAATATTTTTTTTCTTGAATCTTTTGCCCTTTTTATGCTTGTAGCCTTTCTAGGTGCACTAGTGTAGTTGGGTTGCTTTTTCTTTTTGAAAATACATGATTCTTTCCCAAAGTGTCATATATTATTGGCATTACATCCCCAATATGACAGTTTTGCAACATCTTTACAAAAACCAGGGGAAAACATTGAACAGTGTCGCTTAAAATCTTTAGCCACTCTTTTCTCCAGACAATGTAGATTGCCAAGTTACCATGATGAATCCATGCAATTGAGCAAGAGAAAGACATGACAGAGGAATGTTTTTATCTTTAAGATGGTGTTCAACAACATCACGAACATGGCCAAGAAAAATTCTTAAGTAATGCTTCAGATATGCAGGTTTATCAAGATTGCCAAAAGAAATTAACAATTTTTGCACATAACAAAAGTATTCTTCACTCTTATTTAGGTCATAGATTCTGGCAGACATAAATAAGGATGCAGGATGTTCATAATATTCATTTTCTTCAGGACCATAAAACTCTTTGCCTAGGACAGTAAGAATTTGTTGGTATGTGTCTATTGCATTTAGCATTTCTTCCCTGGACTCTTGAGAAATCCAACGCCATCATTCTAAAGCTAAACCTGAAAATCTGCAACCAACTGGAGTGCTAGTTGTTGGCCAGTTATTATGTTGTCCTGTGTTCTTTTGTACAAAACCCAATTTGACAGAAGTTGGATGGTTGTTCTGATTTGGGCACAGGATTGACATTGTATGTTCAACAATGGTTGATCAAGAATTTGGGAGATTAAATTAATCATCCCATTTATTCTAAAACTGAGAGAATGAGGTACTCACGAAGGAGAAGGGTCATATAGTTCTAAAATTTATGTATCAAAAGGAGGAGGAGGACATGTTATCTGAGGATGAGTTTGCCTTTGGTTGGTTGGATTTGAATATCCAACATCTTCTCTTTTTGGAATTTTGAATGTCAATAAATATTTATCTGGAAGGGCATTTGGAATTCGTTTACACTGGGATACCATATATTTCAATTCATTAAGTTCTTCTTGGTCTTCCATTTCTTGACAAAAAAGAAATTATGGTCTTTGGTCTTCTTCTTTCTCTTGAATACTCATCATCCTGAATAAGTATCTTCTTTCATGTTTGATTTGGTGACCTTTAGCTGCAAGCGCTAATGCAATTTGGATTACAGGACCACTGTTATTGTTTATGTTGTGAGCTTGGGCCATATTTTGCTTAGGACATCTAGCCTTTTCTCTAATTTATCACTTGCTAAGATAATTGCATTTTTTACTTCTTGATCTGAAAGCAAATGATCAATTTTAGCTTCTAACACCACAATGTGCTCTTTTCTATCTAAGCTTTTTGTTTTAGAAGCATAATATCCGAGGCGATGTCATCTATATTTTGGCAAGTTAGTCGTTGTTGGTAATTGTTGTACTTAAGTGGCTTTATCTCATTTGAGACAATTTCATGTGGGGTTGATGATCTATGTGGCATGAATTCTCTTTTGAAGATACCATCATGAGTAAACTGTCTGAAAGGAGTATCAGGAAGATTTCTTCTTGGGTGGAATGAGGTATCACCTTGTGGGTTTGTGTAGGTGAAACTTGGGATACTTCGAGGGAGAGACATCATGTACAAATTCACTCCTTTGTTTCTGATTTTTAGTCTCTCAACTGCTTTTTGGAAAGCAGGGCAGTCTGCATGCTAACCTTTATGCTGATTGTTATGAACACATGAGAAGGAAAGATGGGAAGAAGAACAGGGTTCAAACAAGGCTGATTTTTCATAATTATTATTTATAGAAGAGGATTTTACAAGAGGTGGAGAAAATTGAGGGGGAGGAAACCCTGTAGGCAATCTAAAATAATTTGAAAACCTGTCAAAGACGAGAGGCTTAGGAATAGAGAGTCATGGGTTCTTATTTTTGTCAAATTCTCTTAACTCTTTGTATCTTAACTCCCATTGCTTTGGGTAACTGATGCCAATCCAATCAAATGCGATAGGAGTGGAATTTTTAGACTTATTTGTTTCCACCGTGCTTAGCAGGCGTGAAATTTCATGGACTTTGGTGGTAAGAGGAGGAAGGGAATCATTTCCAAAGAGGATGATGACCAGAGATTTGAGTTGAATTATTTTGGAGCTAGTATCCATTTTAAATCCCAAGGGACGAATATAGGATTTTAGTAAGTCGCAGATGTAGGGTCATCCAGGCTAATAGAATACTTAGGGAATATAGTACCAAAAACCAGGCCATTATGTAGGGGGCCTTCAAACCTCCAATTAATGCATTAGAAAATTCTAAATGACGAATATCCAAAACACAACATAAAGAAAAAACATTCATATAGGGCTGCACTGACGAGCCGAGGCCTAATTTGACAGCACCTATATGTGCATATATATAACATTTTGATTTTGCCCAGTCGATTTGTTCTTTGTCAATTAAGTTAATGTGAATGGGATCATTCTGGACAGTGAAGTTTGTGTCTAAGGAACTAATTTTGATTTGTGTGTTGGATTTATACTGCCACCACTTCATTTTATAAACCTCGAAGGGTAATATTTCAGGCAGTTTCAGTCAAGGGCAGGTATTGTATCATCGATGGTTAATGATAGATGATGAAGCTTCATAAGTCCGAAAGGATGATCACCTTTCAGCCAGAGAAACAGTAGTTTGATCTGTAGATTGGCAATCCAGGGATGTAAGCCCTATAGAGTCCATTGAAGGATTCATGGAGCACTTACCGGAGTCAAGTAGTAAAGGAATAGTTTTGGGTTTTAGCATATCCTACAGGTCTACTAAGAGACAAGACTAGTGGACTTACGGCGCCTAAATCCAACGGCTATAGCCACAAAAACTTCGAAATAGACTTGGATACCACAACTATTCCACACGGATACCTTGTAGAAATAAATGAACTCTTGTTCCCAAAACACAAATACACAAAGACATTTCCATACTACAAGACTGAAATTTGATTAAAAGAGATTTTGAAACTTACAAGTAGTGAGGAGATTATACAAATGTCGCACTGGCTCTGATACCAATGAAACGCCAAGACCGAACGCGACTTCAGAAGATGCAGTTCCTAAGACTCAGTTCCTTCATATATGGAAAATTGGGGTCGTTGAGATTTCATACATCTGTGAGGCCGAAGCTTACTTTCAGGCTTACTTTCAGGCTTACATTCAGGCTTACATACCATGAAAGATTGTTTGTTTGGTTTTCTATCACTAGAAAAATAAATAAAAAAATTCACATTACATGATTGACTTATTGAATGTCACTACAAAATTTGACAATTGTATCTTTGTTACTTCTTCAATCTAAGATTATCCTCAATGATTATAAGCACTGTGCATTGTATCAAATAAATGATTTACTTGTAGGTGTTCATGGTAGGGAAACATATTGAATTGAATGGAATATATTTTAATTCCTTATGGAATCCCATTATTGCATTGAGGGCCTTTATGAAACATTAACAATTGTTATATATGGTAAAAACAATTGAATAAATAAAACCACATAAAGTTATACATGAGGTGAAGACCAATTGGTTACCTCAATGATTCTTACTATATTCCATTTTTCATAATCAGTGTCGTTCTTGGCGGTTTTATTCTACTCTCTTTCTTCCCATTATTAGTTACCTCAATGATTCTTACTATATTCCATTTTTCATAATCAGTGTCGTTCTTGGCGGTTTTATTCTACTCTCTTTCTTCCCATTATTAAAAAAAATGGTAGTGTGATGCCTATGGTTCTTAGAAAGGAAGTTCCTATACTCATCAAAGACCTATGTTCCCAAACTTCTTGAATATTGAGATATCTTTTTGGGAGCATAAGTTGGAAACCCAAATTTTCCCTTTGTTTAAATACTTGCAATATATAAAATAAAGTAAATACTAATATACCAAGCAATTATTTATTAAAAATGCATGATATTTTGATAAAATTATATATTGTTAAAAAGTGCACTACTTTGCATACCACATAAATGTGTTAGACTTGGAGCATCATGAATTGTTCATCTAGTATTCTATGGAATTGGATTTATTTGTCCTTACTAGTTTAGAGATGTCGCACATAGTGATGGTGGCCCATAATTTTCTAAGTTCATCAATAAGAGGCTAAATATATACATATACTAATATTTAAATTGTTACCTACCTAATTATTTGAAAATAGATATATTTATTAGCTTATACATATAATCAATTATGTAACAAACAAGACAAATGAAACATTATTGTAAACAAATACATAGAATAATAATTGCCAACAATATGTTCTCTCTCTTTTTGATATACAAAGAGGAAGGTTATTGTTTATAACAAAAATAAGCCACTGAATAAATAAACATGAGCTCTCAAAATGGATTGACACCGATGGCTACTAATGAATGCCTAACGTTATAACCTTCTCTTAAAAAACTGACTATCTTTCCTTGATGTCCCCAAACTCAGTACCATCGATAGGCATTCACATAACATCATTTATTATCACTTCTCTTCCATGCATGGAAGTCCATAAATTGTGTTATCTTTTTGCAACAAAATAATTATTTTAAAATGTAAAATTATGGGAATAGAACTTTGCATGACACCGTATTTATTACTTGATCAGTTCAATATCCATTAATTCTACATTCATGGCATTACAACTTTGTTTCATGTTGTCCATAATATAAATACAATCATTAAAGAATGCTTCAATGGTTTGATTTCGATTGCTATATCTTTCATAACAGGAGAGAGTTCTTGATATGTGTGAGGAAACAGTTCTTCATATATATTCGATTGCTTCAAGTATTTGAAGTTAGTAGGAGAAAATCACTTGCAATCTACAACATTGAAAAATATTTATTGTAATGTATATTCAACAATAATACATCATTTATATAATTTACACTAAAGAGAAAAAATAGCAAAATAACAAAATAGCAAAGAGAATATTTGTGTGTGAGCCTTCACATAAGTGTTTCTTCACCCTATCAATAAGAGGCGCATCATGAATAACATTAAATTTGCATCCATTGAAGCAAAGGCGTCATCAACCAATCTATTTATCTGAGTATTCTCAATCATATCATTGCCATTTTCTTCCTTAGGATTAACTACACCTCCAACAACTTGTTCACCAATATATCTACTATAATTTAATTTTGGTATATTCCTAGGCAATTCAAGCATAGGAAACTATCTTTGTAATTACAAAAAAATATAATATTTTTAGTATATAAATCCAATATTATTGTGATAGAATGTTTTATGAAAATAATAAGAATAGATAATGAATAACTTACAAATAGGAGATATTCATTCCCCCCTTCAAAGTGCCCAAATTCCCAACAATGTTTTTTTAGTTGTTTCCCTTATAATTTTTCTCCATTTCAACAACATTTATTGTCACCATCTTCCTCTTTTAGCTATGCGATGGTCCTCAAAGTTTCCTCTTTTGATGATATTGTTAACTATTACAGCAAAATCCATTGAAGCAATATTAGTACAATACTCAAAGAATTCAAAACTTGTTCACAAATTATTTATCAGGAAAGAATTATGAGAATGTATAGAATCCAAAATTTGCAGAAAAAAATAGACATTGAAAGTAGATAGAAATAATTGTAGTTGTCAGAATTATGACAAAATATGGATGTTGAAAGTATCACATAATTGTCGCCCTATATATTGTAGTATAAACATGTTTTACAATGATTTTGGAATTCCAATATCCATTTAACACAGTCAATTTTGTTGACTATTTCAACAACTTACGAAAGTTCTATTCTTGGATTTCTCTTATTAAACCTCTACCCAACAATTCTTGAATTTGGAAAATTTAATTTTTGCATAACTTATTCAATGAGGTGCCTTGTTATGTAGATTTGATTATAAATCAATTTACTAAGAAAAACTTATTGCTAGCAGAAAAACAAGTGGCATATCCCCTAAAATTATATCCTTAAACTTCTCCAATACTTCACTTACCTCTACTAGAATAAATTTTTTACTATTGAACTATCTTTCAAAAATATAGAAAAATAAAACCTAATCAACTTGACTTCTTTAAGGAACAAATTCAATGAAGATAACATTCCACTATGTATGTTAACTCAAGTCATCATTTCTTGCCTTCTTGGTCTACGACCAAAAATATTTTTTCCTCCCTTCTCAATTTGGAAAGTGTTTGTCTTTCCATTGTGAGTGGCATTCTTATCAAATTTCCAAGGTCTTGCTGATGAAATATGGTAAGCTTCCAAGGGAAACACATTTCTTTAAAAATTCCTAGTATGAAAAATAATTAGAAATTTCTTTTAAAATGTTAGTTGATATCATTTTTGTAACCATGAAACGTTACAAGCACTAGGATGCCATGTACATTTCGAAGGTAAATTCTTACTCACTTTGATAGAAACCAAGTTTTATGAAATACCACTATAAATAATCCAAGAACGCATTCTACCTCCCTCCTTATACATGATTTTGAAGATATTATTTAGTTGTCCATGCTCCCAATCTTTATGTGAATTCTCTAGTTTCAACATAACTCTTTGAAACATAATATTCTCTCCTTACTCTTGATGAAATCTTGATGAAATTCAAAGACAATATCCTCCACAACTATTTTTATTGCTCGAGTCGTGAGTTCTAGGAACTTAACATAATCCTTCATTCACATTCCATGAGCATTCACTTGTTCTATTCCCTTGTACACCACACTTAAGCATGTGCCCATAGATTTTACTTTGATTTTTCCATATCCACATCCTTTATCAACATTGTAACCTCCTGCAAAACTCTTATTTTTATAACTTGCACAAGCCTCTTCCTTCCATTGTGTTTTCCTCTTCTTGCAAATTGCTTTCCTCTTCTTCTTGTGATTTTGCTTCTTTTTCCTTCTTTCCTTTTGGACAATTTACCTACTACACTAAAGCCAAGTGATAAGCCTTCAACATTGACCAAACATCCATAAAAATTATTCCATCATGTATGTTCAATCTAAACTCATTAACATGCTTTGCAATGGATTCAACACTCTAAATACTTTTCCCTAATCTACAGAATTCTTATGTACTCAACGTTCTTCTCTCTTTTCTTAAGCGGTTGTCTCAACGCATTCAATGCAAAATAAACATGCAAGAATTTTCATTTTAGTTTGGACACCATCGCATCCCATCCCATCTTTGAATTTTTTCTAGTATCATTTTGTTATCGCTCCATTGCAAAGTGTCCCACAATAGTGAAGCATGTTCTCTCAATTTGGTAATGACAAAATTTAATTCTTACTGATATTTAATTTAATCAAACTCCAATAACATTTCCATCTCACGAATCAGTTGAAGCCTCAACTAGCCCTAAGTCGACTACATCGTGGACCACCCTTTATGTTTTTAATTGAGCATGATTAAGTGGACTGTGCTCCCTTTATACTGTTTTTTACGCTTAATTGGTGATTATGGGTTGTTGGAGAGGGTTACATTCATTGAATGTGTGTTTGGTATTTTTATTTTAAAGCAAAACCAAAATAGTGTGTGGCATTTTCATTGTGAAGTTGGTTTGCCTTGCAAGTTTTATCTCCCCACTTGTGTTGCATTGCATATACCCTAGTCTTTGCTCTTGCACCTCTTGTTTTTAACTTTTCTCTCATGTGTTTAAAGTGATAAATATAACTTTGTCTAGGTTCAAAAAGCTAATTTTCATCATGGATAAGCCCATTACCAAGTCTTTGGTAGAATCAACAATCTCGCCGAGTGATCACAGGAACATAATGCCTATAGGTTTTGGGGGCTCAAAAGAAAGCATAGTATTGTGAAGTCTAGTAACAGAGGACCCCCCATGTGCCCAATTTTTTTTTATCATATTATCATATTTATGTTTTAATACACATCCTTTATCAACATTACAACTTGGGCCTACAAAACTCTGATTTTTAGAACTTACACTAACCTCTTACTTCATTGTGTTTTCCTCTTCTTCTTGTGATTTTGCTTCTTCTTCGTTCTTGCCTTTTAGGCGGTTTACCTAGAACCCTAAAGCCAAGGGATAACCCTTCAACATTGACCAAACATCCATCAAACCTATTCTATCTTGTATGTTAAATCTGAAGCCATTAACATACTTTGCAATGGATTCAACACTCTAAAGGGTTTTCCCTAATCTACAGAATTCTTTTGTGGTCAACGTTCTTCTCTCTTTTGTTAAGAGATTGTCTCAACACATTCAATGCAAAATCAACATGCAAGAATTTACATTTTAGTTTGGACAACATCCCATCACATCTTTGGAATTTTTCCATGTCATTTTGTTAGTTCTCCACTATGAAGTATCCCACAATAGCCGCAGCATGTTCTCTCAATTTGGTGATGACAAAACTTAATTCTTACTCATTTAAATTTATCAAACTCCAATAACATTTCCATCTCACAAATCTATTGAGGACTCAACTAGCCCTAAGTCAAGTACTTGTGGATCACCCTTTAAATTTTTAATTGAGCCTGATTAAGTAGACTCTACTCCTTTTGCGTTGTTGGCTAAAGTTACATTCATTGAATGTATGTTTGATATTTCTATTTTATAGCACAACCATGATAGTATGTGGCATTTTCATTGTCAAGTCGGTTTGCATTGCAAGTTTTCTCTTCCCACATTTGTTGCATTGCATATACCCTAGACTTTGCTCTTGAACCTCTTCTTTTTTACTTTGCTCCCGTGTGTTTAAAGTGATATGTAACCTTGTCTAGGGTCAGTAAACCTATTTTGTATCATGGATAATCTCATGAATAAGTATTGGGTACAGTGGACAATCTTTCCAAATGATCATAGGAACATAATGCCTATAGGTTTCAAGGGCTCAAAAGATGGCATAGCCTTGCAAAGTCTAATAACAAATTTTTTATTATCATATTTGAAGGGTTTATTTTTTAATTTGAAATTTTCCCTCAATATTTGATTAGTCTCATTGAACATTCCCTTTTTACTTTTATAACTTCTTTAATATTTTAGCTTCCCCTACAAGGTATGTCGAACATGATCCGATGTGCTCAAAATTGAATGGTAGCCATTATGTACAAGGACGTTTTCACATTTGCAGAGCTTTGTAACTACTTAAATGACAATTTTTATCCTCGTGACTAGTCTATATGAGCATGCCACTTTTGGTTCTAGGTTATAAACTAGATTAGTGTGTAAGGAAAATATTTGTAACAACTCTATATCTCAGTCTCGAGAGCCTGAATCAATCACATCCATGTCAAATAAGGTGATATCAAAGAAACTAGTTAAACCTACATTATGGAAAGAACATGTTGAAAATTCCCATTTGCATAACAGAACCTTGGACTCGGATTTCATGGTATGTTTACTTTATAAGTTCTCCATACAATCAACTAGTGAATAAAATATGGTGTATAATTATTACCGCCACTTTAAGGAATACATGAACAATTTCCTTTGCCTTTGGATTCACCGAAGAACAATTTTTTTTAATGACTTAAATCTTTTGGGATGGATACATACAAAACCCAATAAGCATCGACCATTTTCCAAGAAAGGGGCAACACAATTAAGTCTAGAATTCGGTTCAAAATTGAATGGTAGCCATTATGTACAAGGACATTTTCACATTTGGAGAGCTCTATAACTACCTAAATGACAATTTTTATCCTCGTGACTAGTCTATATGAGCATGCCACTTTTGGTTCTAGGTTCTAGATTAGTGTGTAAAGAAAATATCTGTAACAACTCTATATCTCAGTCTTCGGAGTCTGAATCAACCACATCCATGTCAAATGTGGTGATATCAAAGAAACAAGTTAAACCTACATTATGGCAAAGAACATGTTGAAAATTCCCATTTGCATAATAGAACTTGGGACTCGGATTTCACGGTATGTTTACTTTATAAGCTCTCCATACAATCAGTTAGTGAAGAAAATATGGTGTAAAAATATTGCCCCTACTTTAAGGAATACAATAACAATTTCCTTTGCCTTTGGATTCACCGAAGAATGATTTTTTTTAATGATTTAGAGCCTTTGGGATGGATACATACTAAACCCAATAGGCGTCGGTCATTTCCAAGAAAAGGGCAGCACAGTTAAGTCTAGAATTCGGTTCAAGTTTAGAAAAACAATAAGATGGTCTTTTGGTTAAACTATTATTAATAAAAAAATAATCTTGGATAAAGCTGGTCTTTTGGTTCAATTTTTTTTTTTTTTAACAATGGGAACAACAACCTCCCAACATCTCAAGAGTATATTCAACAGCCCGCAAGCCAAATATACCAATAACTTGTGACTTAGTAGGAGTCGAGACGTCCCAAATCCCACCAAGGTGAACCTCTATCCCAAGGGTCACCTACCCTTCGAGCCTTGTCACAATGAGCCAATAAGAAACCTTACCCCACTAATTTTGAAATTGTAACCTCTAGGGAGATAACACATGTTCTTGATATTGTTGTAACACTACCCCGCCCCAATACCACCTCCACTCTCATACCAATTCCCCCACCCCTAAACAAGTTCGGGCCCTTTTGGACTGTACCAAAAACTTCAAGTATGGCTCTGTTCATGTCAGGCTCAATCTCAACCACCTTTCAACATTGACCTTTTGATCACTATCATATAGATCTTGTTCTTCCTTACTAAATTGTTGGGCTGACTGAAATCTACTTGTATCACTTGTTCTCTTTCGCCACCAAGGGATATATTAAGATTTTTGGCTTCTTCAATTAATGAGAGAAGTCATTTTCATCTTTAAATCTTGTTCAATGTTTCAAATCATTCTATAATGCCTTCAGCAAAGTATTTTAACTATTTTAACTTAGTCCAGACTTTGTCAAAATAACATGGTAAAACCTGTTTTAGTGTGCCAATGTATTAAACATATCATCTCAATTCATTACTCAAGGATATCTTCAATTTATCCTACTTTCAATTCATTACTCAAGGATATCTTCAATTTATCCTACTTTCATCCCTTGTGACATTCATTCACAATTGATTCAAATTTGATGAGAAATTCCATTCCTTCATTTTGGTATTTCATCAATGAGGTTCAATAAGTCCCCATGATTCCTTTTGCATACTTGTATTGATTCTGTTCATTAAGCTAAGACTGATTTAGTCCTATAACTTGGCTCTTTCGACGGAGTTGTGAGGAGTCCAATGTTTGTTAAGCTTGTATTCAATGCTTCCTTTTCAAAAAAAATGGTACACTTCTCATAAGGTCTTCATCACTTGAATCAATTTCTAATGCAAGTATTCATCCTTTCTTCTCACTAGTAAGTCATTCTAAGGATTAGCTCTACCATTACTATTTTAAGCAATAGAACATTCCTTTTCAAAAAAATGGTACACTTCTCATAAGGTCTTCATCACTCGAATCAATTTCTAACGCAAAGTATTCACCCTTTCTTCTCACTAGTAAGTCATTCTAAGGATTAGCTTTGTCCTTACTATTTTAAGCAATAGAACATTCCTTTTTAGTTGATGCAGCAGAGGCTCTTTGATATTCTTCTTCAGGAGCTTCTCCTAGTATTTTTCTTTCACTAGCTAGATCAATTTCTTGTACACAGTTCTCATTTTGACATTTTCTTTCTTATTCTCTTCTTTGGATATGGCTCGAGGATGTCCATATTTTTTTCCTCCTTCATCAACTACATTAACTTTCAAGTGAAAAAAAAATCCTTCTTGTTTAATAGGTAACTAACTTGTTCGTTCGCTTGCTTAGGCATTTGATTATCAACTCCTTGAGAACTTTTGTGCTTTTCCTCTCCACATTTTAATATGCCCCTTCCTCTTATAGTCTTTTGAAATATGACCATAATAATGAAAAACATTGAATTTGACCGAAACCCATACCTTTGTTTCTTGTTGAAGTATTCTCGCCATAGGTTCTGCAATTTATGGCCTTGTGTCCAAACCTGTTGCATGAGAAACAGTAACCAAAGAAAGTATTTTTATACCTAGGATCAAATGTTCTTCTTGGTGCAATCCATCTAAATTCATGTCCTCGCTGAGTGTGATATTTTTCTTTGTTGTTTCCTTCACCAAGATCATGGCTTCAGATATTTTCTTCAATTTTATTATCAGGGAGCTTATAATTATCTCCATAGGGGTGAAATGTCCACCTCAAGGAGCTTAGAATTCTCTGCTTTTCGGGGCCTTCAAACTCAACCAACTCACAGATTCTCAAATCCGTTGTTTGGGTACTCTTCAAAAGAAACTTATAATCTTATAATCTTAGTGAAGTCCAGTAACAAAGTGTTCAAAAGAAACTTATAATCTTGTAATCTTAGAAACTTATAATCTTATAATCTTAGTGAAGTCCAGTACCTTGCGTGTGCCCAATTTTTTTAAATTTTTACCATATTCGAAGGGTTTATATTTAATTTGAATTTTCCCCTCATAGTATTTTATTAGTCTCATTCAACATCCCCTTGGACTCTCTCATGGTATTTTTTAGTCTCATTCAACATCCCCTTTGGACCTTTAACTTTTTTCATCTTTTAACTTCCCTACATGTTATGTCAGCATTTTTACATGTTATGTCAGCATTTTCCCATTTGGACAGCTTTGTAACTACCAAAATGACCATTTTTATCAGCATTTGTACATGTTATGTCAACGTTTTCCCATTTGTACAGCTCTGTAACTACCCACATGACCATTTTTACCCTCACTACTAGATGATGGCTTCCATCTTCACGGGATCTATCTTGAGTTCCCCTCCACCAATCACATACCCCAAATAGACCAATGACTACTCGGCAAATTCACATTTCTTCATATTTTCCAGCAGCTGATGCTTTTTCATAGTCTCTACACTTATATGACATGTGAAATATGCTCTTCCAAGGTAGAGAGAAAAAACAATATATAGTGAACAAGCTCTCCATAATGGATGAAGATATCTGATAATATACTGGAATCTGGTCATGAGAGCTGACATTTCATGAATACTGGCATGATTAAAGAGGTAGCATATGTGGAATGCCACCAAGGTCGGAGGTCTTCTACGCAAACCGCTACGAGTACATTCCCATCACGTGAATAAAGGTGTCGAGGTCGAACATGATGGACCATCATCTGATTACCGGTCATTGATGTATACCGTTAACATACATGAGATATCCCGCCGATAATTATAATGGGAATCAAGGTACAGAGTGCAATCTAACAAATTTGAATAGATGTGTTGAGGTCGAACACTTGAAAGAATCCATCGATTAGGGGACATTGACGTATTCCCAAAAATTTTGATGGAGAGTGATCCTACCACTGATGACTGTAAGTCTCAAGGCACTCAATGGACTTTACAATCCTATTCCAGAATAAATGATCTGAATTCAATGGAATGGAATCTGTTGGAAGGAGGGCATTAAGGCATCCCCCATCAACCAACACGAGGGACCCTTCAACGCTGGATAATTTGGAAGAACTTGGACGAACAAGATGTGCATAAACTAGTAATTGTATCATGAATGGTTGACATGCAAAGACAAGACAACTAAGGAATGACCGACTCAAGCTAAAACTTCATTCGAACAAGAGCATAAGGAAAACGGTGACTGAAGTAGGTAGCATAGACTCCACATGCAAACTAGGACAGTTATGTGACACATGAGGCATCAACAGAGGCTCCATAGGGACTGGAAGCATAACCAGTCGATGGAGAAAACTCAAAATAATGAGTACAAATCTTAAAGTCATACTATTAACCCAACCAATGGATGTGATACACAATTCTCTATTCGAAGGCAACACGAATTGACATCTTCCAAAAGTAATATTATTTCCCGTCCGACATTTTGTGTTTAATAATTATTTTTGGGATTTTTTTTTCAGATTAGAAAGCTTGAAAAAGAATCAAAGTGTTAATAGTATACAACTAGGAGGATAAAATTGTCACTGAATAGCAAACTAGTTCCAAGCAGTGGAACATACCTATGCTCAATGCAAGGAAGCATGTGCACGATGAGAACACTCGGGGGAAGGTCTCCTCCCAGTAAGGGATGATCAAGCTGCAAATGATATATAAAAGGCTATGCTTGGCTATAATTGAGACAAGCTCGGGCTATATGGCTTATAACTTTGAAGCAGGGAGCCAATATAAAGCTCAATAAGGCAAGAAAAACACATGAAATGTAATTACAACTTGATATAAAAGGGAGTCTCTGTGGGAGATGGCCATCATAAAGTTCAAGAGGTATATGAGGCTCTTGCTCAAGGACATGGCAGGACTATAAGGGACTCTCGGACCTAGTGGAGAAATCTCAGCATGGGTGCCAAATTGCAAAGCGGGATCTAACTAGGGCACCCATGAAAAGGAAGGCTCTACCACTTACATAATGCCACTTCTAATAGCAGTATAAAGGTTTCGTGACATTATCAAGTGGGTTCGTACCTATAGTCAAGGCGACATGTTCATAAGGCAATGCATAATGCAAGCAGATGTGTGATCCTAACATATATGTCAGTTCAAAATTATCCCCGTAATAGATACGAACGGGTCAATCTATCGGTAAAAGCCCACTCGAATAAAGTCCCTACACCACATATTAGGCCAAAAACAGCTCACAAAAGTCAATAAGGGTCAAAACTATAGAGTAGTGGGTAAAAATTTCAAAATTTTTCTATAAAATAGTAAAAAAGTCATTTCCACCATACCATTCGAAAATTTTACCCCACATAGTGCATTTGAACCACGAACTTCAAACACTGATTTTGTGAGCTACGAGCCACAAAACCAGGAATCGTCTGAGCCAGGTAAATCTACATCCCACACTCTTTCATTTCAATGATTTTATTTTAATTTTCAATGGTTGAATTTTTATTTTGAAGCACCCCTTGTTGGGTATCTCGGCCCACACTATAAATCCAATGATTTCTGTGTATAGGGTCGAGTATACGCAAGAAATCCTTCAATTTATGCGTATACACACGACTATTAGGGAAACAGTCAGGTACGAGGCCGTGCATACCAAATTTCAAGGTAAAAAATCATCAAAATCTTGTGTTTTTATGCAGGATGGTATTGGAGTGGTGTGAAAGCGAACACAAAGTTGTGGATAGGGCCGTACAAGGTGATATGGATTCCCAACAAGCTTTGAGGGCATGTGTTTTGTATAAGTTTTGGTGTCTCTGGATCTTAAGAGCTCAGCCAAGACTACTCCAAGTGCTCGTGGATTATTGGGATCCAAAAACAGAGACCTTTTAGATCGATGGGATGCCCATTAGCCTTGAGGTTGAGGATATATACTTTATCACTAGACTTTCTCGCCGAGGCGAGGTAGTCAAATTGAGATCTCGTGGAGTTGGAGGTGGCCTCACTATTGATGAGTATATTACTGTATATTGTCTTCCAGACACAGAAAAGGTTGGAAGTTAGGTCCCAGTGAACTCTATTCAGAACCTTCGCCTCAAGGCCATAGTACTAACATTGACCAGGATTGCGGGGTTAACATCTCTCCATCAAAGTTCCAAGAAATTGATGTTTTATGCAGTTGAGTGCATGAGGCCCACTGTCTATGACTGGAGTACCTCGTTGTTGGGTAATATGAAACAACAATTGACGGACTGCAAACTGGGTGTAACAAGAAACTTTGGTTTTGCCAGCATTTTGAGTACCTTCTTCTTCGAGCGTGTACTGGGCCTAATCCCAAGAGTGCAGATTGATCCACATGGTCCTCGAGATCCATATCAGCTGCACTGGGCATGTGTGATGCGGCGGCTACGTAGAAGACGTGTAGTTACACCCTACCCTCCTGACTTCTTCCACTGGTGGCGTCGACAGATCACAGCCATAGATGACTACCCCTATCCAAGGACAAACTTCCATGGTGATCCAGATATGCCTATTCCATAGGGATCCGCATACATATATAGGTAAAAATCCTGACTTCATTTTGTTTTTGAATTACTTGATTTATTTTTTGTATTTTTTGATATAATGAAATCAAAAAACATGTTTTTGGGTGGTGACACATACTAACACTGATCATGTACATGCAGATGTTGGCCCTAGACGGCCAGACGACTTCCCTCGACATCGTCGAAGGGAGAGGGGTGATGATATACTGGGTGCGGATGCAGAGCGTATGCTCCAAAGAATCCACACGAACTTTGTTCGTTTGACGCACAACGTGCCCATGGCGCAACTCGAGGAATTACCCGGGGTGTGTGGTGGTCATTCGCAATTGAATGGATAAATGGCGCAACTGGGGTATATAGCAAGCCCAGATAAATGACCACCACACACCCCTACATGGAAATCATTAAGCACAGCCTCAGCCTCCTCATGAGTCAAACATCGATGCAAAATGGAATCCACCCCACAATGATACAAAGTTTCACCGACAATGAGGTAGTTCTTAGATACATGTCATAACCTCCGAAGTTCATCCCGTGATAGGTGAGGAGGGACCTTCAAAGTTTTCAAATAGACGATAATAGCCCCATACCATGGGTCCACAGTCCAAATGAGGAAGATATGCTCGTCAACAAAAGTCTTCATGAACCTCGCCTTCATCCAAACTAGGAAAATATGATATGAGCTCTGCAAAAATCAATGATTTCTTCAACTTTGTCGAAACAAATTCGAGATCGAACTCTTGCAAGTTCACAATCCATTTATTGTATTTCCCCCTTATCATCCGTCTAGTTAGGAGGAACTGAAATGGTTTGATGTGAGACACAACCAAAGTCTGGCGAAGGAGTATGTAATGTCTCAACCATTGAACTGCATGGACGGTAGCTAAGGCTGGCTTCTCGACATGAGTGTAACGAAGTTCAGCATCAATGAGGTTTTGGATAAGATGATAGATAACGTGATCTTGGACCTCCTCATCCTCTTTAACCAAAACCATTCCAATTGTCTCTTGAGATTCAACCACATATAACAATAAATCGCCGCTATAATCGGCTGGAATAAGCATGGGGGTTGATGCCTAGGCTTTCTTAAATGCATCGAAAGACTCCTGTGCTCGCTCATCCCAGATAAAGGAGTGTCTTTCTTCAAAACGCACATGAAACCCTTGGTCAAATTGGAAAATTTGACAATAAACCTTTGCAGAAGTTAGTCGTCCCTTGCAAACTATGAAGATGTCTAATAGTGCACGGGGGAGACAATCGAATTATTGCCTCAACCTTAAGAGGGTCGATCCTAATGCCCTCCTTAGAAACAATAAACCCCAGTAAGCGACCTACTTTCACATAAAAGATGCACTTTTATGGATTTACCAGGATTTGATATCGGCGACATCTTTCGAAAACCAAGCGTAGATGGTCAGGATGATCCACTCTCAATCGAGAGTGAGCAGGTAAATCATCAAGATATACTTCAATAATTCGCTTAAGACCGTGAAAAGTGAGGGTCACTTCCTGTTGAAAAGTAGCTCCGGTGTTTTTAAGCCCGAAAGGAATTTTCCGGTATGCAAACGTACCCCAAGGAAAAATGAAATCCGTTCGGTGTTGATCCTCAAGTTTGATATGGATCTGATGATACCCTGAAAAGACATCCATAAACGAAAACACCTCGCTTCCCGCACACTCATCCAAAATCGGATCTATGAATGGTGTAGGAAAAATATCTTTAGGACAAGCTTTGTTCAGGTCTCTAAAATCAGTGCACACACAGATAGCCCCCTATTTCTTATCAACCAGAATGGAATTGGAAACCCATTCAGTCAAGGGAACTAAATAGAGAAATCCATCCTTAAGCAACTTCTCTATCTCTGCCTTAATAGTGGGTGCCTTATGAGGATTCATCGCACGGAAGCATTGCTAAACAGGTCTAGCATCCAGATAGATATTAATATTATGTTCAACAATGTGAGGGTCTATTCCTGACATTTCATCATATGACCAAGCAAAAACATCTCGAAATTCTTTGAAGAGCTTAGTGTATGCTTCAATTTCATCGGGGGAACAATCCGCCCCAATGTAAACATTTTCTATTTTTCCAGGAGTTCAAAGAATGTTGATAGGTATTGTTGGTGACAAATTAACCATGTTCCCTCCAACAAACTTACAAGGAGCGCGTAATGGGACCACGAGACTACCAACCTTCTCACTAAGGATCACCCTAGAGTCATCACACTCAATATGTTCAAGATCTGGGAGAAAGTAAGATCGATGGTGTAACTCCTCCCAAGACCCATCTAAACTATTCATGGCTTCGAGAATAACTTCATCCAAAGGAAAAGTGCAATCGAAGCAATCATGAGAGTGTGACGACGCAACCACCCAAGCAGGCAGTGCAAAGGGGTCCTCCTCCGTTCGCGAAGAGGAAGGAATAGGATCTTTAGTGGGACCAATACTAGCTTGATATGCAATCATCGTTGTAGATAACGACATGTCCATCTTGGTAGGTCTAGGATCTTCATCCGAAGTGCTCGGAGAAGGAAGAGTCTAAGGATCTTCCAAATGGGAAATGCGAAATGGAGTCGAACCCACCGATGACAATTCACTACCAAGGCTGGAACCTATAGTAAGAATTGGTGCAGAAATATTAAAAGTTCCCATCAAAGACAAATACATTCCCACCCCAACATTCTCAGTTGTTGGCTGAGAATTATCGATGACCGAGATAGTAGCTCCTGAGGATGATTTTGTACCGGAATTATAAAAATATTTTGCTTGACCGTAACAATCCTCCCTTCAAAAGGGAAAAAAATAACTCGAAAGATGGATGACGTGACCACTTTCATATTATAAATCTAGTTACGACCCAATAAATGGTTATAGTCAAGGGGCGCATCAACCACCTCGACCTCGATCGACATTGTCTTCCCTCCGAATTGGACTTGAAGAGAAGGAAGTATACCATGCGGCCGAAAATATATCCCATCAAAATGAGTCAACATGATCCCAGATCTTGACAACATGGGAAAACCTAGAACTTTCCAACAGGCTAAAGACATCACAGAAGCTGCAAATCCTTCATCAATTACTATGCATTTAATGGTGTTGTTTATACACTCCACATGGACTAGGAGAGCCACATGGTAAGGAAAGTGAGGATGGACTTCAACGTTTTCAAATTTAATCATTGTGGAAGGATTTGGATCAACCACCCCAAGGGAATACAACAAAGTTTTCCTCTGCGACGGGCAAGTCTGGAGGACTTCTAAGGAAGACATCGCATAAGGATTCTAGCCCAAATCCTTGACAATGGAATAGTGTTGGGCAGCTCGAGCATTAGGATTGTGCCTTGAACGCTTTAAGACTCCCTTAAGAATGTGAGGTATAACTTCAAGCTTGTTGATATGCAAAGGGACCTCACGAGGAGCAGGTTTTTTTCCCAAGTCAGGTTGCGACAAACCATAATCTTTAGCTCGCGTCACAACATTCTCGGCGGACATCATGTTGATGCACCCATGGCCACTTTCAACATTCAGTGGGTTTTGATGCCCATCAGAAGCACTTATGGATTCCATGGTCCTCGAATTCATATTTTGATTGTGCAGTAAAGGATCTATCAACACAGCTGGGCTCTGTGCAATGAATTTCGAGGCATCTTCAATACGAGGGCACAAGTAAGTGAGGTGATATCCCCCACAAAGCTTTCAAGGAAACTTAACCTTACATTTAAACTTCTTGTCCCCCCTATCATCATTATCGTTCTTGTCATAGTTAGAATTTCCATTCATATTCCCACCCTTCCGATTGTTTCTTCCCTTTTTCTTGTTCCATCTGGGCTGCTGGTTACCCTTCTGGTTCGACGATTGCACAAAGTGTACATCCGTTGATTGAGTGGGATGAGACGAAGCCATAGCTTTTCCTAACGTAGGCTTGTTAATAGACAAATTTTTCATTTTATTCGTAACCAAATCTACGGGTTTAGCACTTGCAGAGCTAACAATGCCATCAGCGTGTGGCCCGGGTTTGAACTTAGGATCGAAATTTGACCGTGATGCATTTGAAATAATCTCATATAAGATCCCAGACTGAGCGTAAATCAAGTCTAGTTGTTGAGCTCAAAAAATAGCTTGTTCCTCATTCATAACTCCAGATGTGGAAACATCCTTCGCTATGTATGGCAATAACGACTTGAGGAACCACTCCAAAAAAAACTATGGTGGGATGTTGGCCTTAATCAACCGCTTTTGTCTACGCCACTAGTGAATATGGTAAGAAATATGTGTGGCTTTATCTTGCTGAAATGTTGACAAGAGCTCAGTACCGACATCGTAACACATAGGTAGCTGAAATTGGTTGAGAAAGGTCATGGATAGGTCATTGAACATCCGATATGTGCCCCCTGGAAACTCTATATACCATTTCGCCACAGGACCCGTGAGGGTGCGTTGAAATAGTCATAAATGAACAGAATCATGGTTCAACGAATTCGAAGAGCACCATAGGTGGAAAGTAGTAATGTTCTCACCAGGGTCCTCACCACTCTTACCTTTGAATTTTAGAATGCCCGAAGGAAATTTGGCGAGAACAACCGACCATGTCGGATCATGAGATACCAGATCGTTGGTCAATCTCGACAAATATAGACAATAAGGAGGCACGTAGCCTCACGACACTATAATGTCGGCAGAGGAGGGAACTACATGGCTAGAGGTAGTACTCCGGCCCGAAGGACTGTGTGAGTTATGGGGAGGATGCGACATTAGAAACGCATTTGAAGGAACAATTGTAGTGGACGATGGAGCATAAGATGGAATATAAGTTGTTGTTCAAATGTTCACATATATAAGGTCATTTCTGCGAATGGGGACACTAGTATTAGGCCTGGCTAATGGGTATGAAGGTGCAATGTGACCACTACCAAACCTATCCGCATGGAAAGGAATGGAACTACCCCCAAGCGTAGTACCAGGGTCTGCACCAGATCCAACATTAAATGATGGAACGAACTTCGAAAGGTCTAGCATGCAAAATATAAAAGGGCCAGTGCTAGAGGATACTAGATGAGTCTCGTCGCTCGACCTATACAAATAAAATCATCGGTCAGTGTTTACATAATCTAAAAAATGGGGTTGTGCATTATATGACATACCAACCTCAAAAGGATCGACTTCTTCAGGAGTCCCATAAACACTATCTGGCACATTCCCCATCCCATGGGGAGGAGAAGGAGGGGCTTCCGAGATCTCAGATGTATGACTCATAGTGAGATCGGTGTGTGAATCACGATGAGGATGATTCCACCCAAACTATCTGGCTCTCTTCCGCGAAGGAGAGGAGACGTAGAAGGCGGAAGACCTACTAAACGTCGAGAACAACGAAATTCTGCTTCACGATCCTTGTTGACTCCACAAAGCTAAAAAGACTCAAACTAATTGTGAACCCTAGAGCAATCAAGCACAAACAGAGCACTCTCCTAAGAGAATCAAAGCCAAAATGCAAGAAATCCAAGGGGAGAATAAATGAGATCTCGAATGTAGCAAATATGTCTCTCCTAGGAGAGGCTTGAGACTCCCATACACTACAAGTGGAGGTGTGCAACCAATTATAGTGTCCCTCAACTTCAACGCATAAAGAGACTGTGTTGTATGACCCCTACCTGGCCAGGACACTCACAAAATAACCTCTGCAAGTACCTTCTGTGATACGTAAGTAAGGAAACTAAGGTCACCCCAATATAACCAATGCTCAAGTGGACAATCACTGGCAGGATCTACCGTATGGGCAGGATAACAAAGACCGAAGCTCAAAATCACCAAAGGTACCTTAAAATCCCCCAAATACGAATAATATCCTAGAAATATATATGGCGTTGCACAGAGAGTGGAAAGGGGATATCGCCACCACAAATGTGTACGCTACCTCGTGCTTAACTCCTGTGTAAGAGGAGCCTCCTGAACACACTAATTATACCAATGATATCACTCTCACCTGGACAGACACCTAAAGTGTTTTGTTTAGTAGTCTTGGAGAAATTTACTCAGAAAAACATATTCCAAGACTCTAAAACCTAAGCTTGTTGATGTACCATATCAAAGAAAAATGTGTAATTTATTTTAAATTAAACGTTGATTTTAGGGGTTGTGATTACTCAAAGGAAATGACCATACAACCAATGATGTTATGACTCAGTAGTGAAAGTAAATATGCACACCTAACAAACAATACCAAGTGCAATTGTCTTTAAATGTGAAAACGGGGTATGCCACTACATGAGATGCATATTTTTTCCTTCAAATGACAATGCAACCATTTCTATATGAAATCCTGATTACTAATCAAATAAGTAAACATAATGCAAGTACTATGCAAATACAAGAATGCATGAACATGCCAAAAGTAAAATATTTTTGTATTTTTGAAATAAATGATATGTAAATGCAATGAAAGACTCTACAACTCCCAGAACCTGCAACAACTATCAGACAACATCCAAGGAAGACATTGAGATAAAAGAATTATAATGCACTAATACCAAAACAAAAGAGAAATAAGATGATAAGAACAACTTCTAACAAAGAAGCAAATAAAAGAGGTCTTTGGTCAAAAATAGAGGCAGTAAACAGACACCAAAAGAGCCTAGTAAGACTCGACAACATTCAAACTTCACCCAAAAACTCTCAATCATCCAAATCACATTCAAAAGAGAAGCATACGCGATTGTTTTGCAGAAAACCTGCATGTATATGCGGTTGTTCAGACAAAACCCATGTGTATACGTAGTTGTGAGGCAAAAACCCGCGTACAGGAAGAAAGAGGGGGTAAAATGATAATCTAAGATCTAAATTACTTCAACATGGAACTAATGGGAAAACATACTTATCGACCCGACACAGAAACACAGAGAAACAGAGAGAAATTCAAGCACATTGTGCACCCAATCCCCAAACAAAAACAATGAACCTCCCCAATGGAGTCGCCAATTCTGTTACGGAGAGAAACTTCCTATGGCTTGGGGTAGACCACAACAGACTAAATGACACCAGAAATCAATCCAGTCCAGTATGCAAGAGAAACAAATGCAACTAACACTAAGGGATACATAACATACCTTATTTTGGATGGTTGATGTAGATTCTCGTTCAGATTTTCCAACACGCTTGTATTTATAATTCACTCTCAACAACAACAAATAGAACAAGCATGCTATATATAAAATTGTTAGGACTACTATAGCCTATATAAAACCACCATAGGTGGAATTACTAGATGTTTTGGCATCAGTTCGTGGAAATAGAACAAACTCAAGCTCCTCCACATTAATCTCACACTTTACTAGCCTTTGTATCGTACAGGGCTGCAATTGCAACTTAATAGGAACAAAATGAATTTCAGCATTGACTTTGGGGATATCCATAGAACCACTTTTCCGAGGTATGCTTAGCTAAACCGATCCTGAGAAGCCACCTCCATTACCATCTATAATTGGCGCTGGACACTGACCAGGTTGACTTCCTATAGACCTACCACTTAAGAGTGATGCAATGGGCCTTAAGCTAGGTGGTTTTGCATCCTTTTCCATCACATCATAGAGTTAAATAGTTACACCGTGAAATTTTATAATTTTTGCCAACATAACATGTCCTATTGCATTATCTAGATGAAGGCCAGCACTTTCACAAGCATCTCCAGACACATCTGTTCCATATTCTATTTGGAGCACTTAAAGGGCAAGAATGCTTTGAGACTGGCAGCTGCTTTCAACTCCTAATTTTTTACTTCAAGTATATGTTGCTTGCTCAAATACAATAATAACACTTTTAATTTTGATATGGAGGCCAAGCAACAACCTTTCCACCATCTTTTCAATCATCGTAACGCCATCCTAAACACCAAGGTAGGTGTAACCCCCATTTTCATGGACCCCGCATCCCTCTACCTATTCTGAATTCAATCGAGATGGTGTTGTGCTGGAGCACACTTTTGAAGTAGAACATTCTTCAGAATTACTATATGTTTTGGACTCAATGCATGGAACAAGAACAAGCTCAAGATCCTCCACATTAATCTCACACTCTTCAGCTGCCAATGCTTTCCAAGGTATTTTGATTGATACACTGCCAATAAATCCTTCTTTGATAACCACTAGTGTCACACCCAACTGGCCAAGATCAAGCATCTTTAATAAGTATTGAATATTTTCACATATAGTATATAGTTACGTAGATTTTTACAACAAAAAAATAGCAACGAAAATGCAACAAGGATGCTTGGGTTGAGTTGGCCATATGAACACAATATTTAAAAATTGATTTCACATATTTACTCACAAGTATATTCTACACATTTTTTTAAACAAGATACCTCTAACTTGCAGGTTAATGTGGTCATTAGGAAACACGGATTGCAGTTCTCCAAATAGATGTTTTATAGATATTTGAGAATATAAAGACACGAGAATATCTATATTATATTAGTGTTATTACTATGTTAAATTTGAGCCGTCTGATACCACTGGGTTCAACTATTTCATAGAATTATCAGCGCTTCATTCCAGCTTTCGGTTCATATTTGCCAAGAAATCTATCATAACCAGCTACCAAAGCCCAGCTCTTGAAAACACTCCTAACCCTCCCATTCACTAATATTTCCCATGAAGAAGCAAGCGTCACAAGCCCTACATTAAGCTAAGTTTCAGAAACAACTCTAATACACAACTCACGTCCACCAAAACTAAACTATCATAACAAGCTATGCTAAGCCAACCTAAGGGAATTACACTTTCATTCAGGGGATACATGTGAAGAATTAAGGTTCCCAAAGCCTAAATTTACTGGCATTTACCAACTACAACTCGTCCAGCAACCTGGTCAAGGTCTCTTTTCCCACTGGATGTGATACGTCTTCCACTGAAGCGGGAAAAAGAAAACTATATCAAAATAAATTTTAATCAGCAGAAACAATAACAATAACAAAATGAATAACCTAGATAATAATATTTTTAGGTCATGGATAAAATTTGGCAAGCAGAGTTTACAATGAGAGAAAATTAAAATTTAAAATAGCGTGCCCTTTGGAAACCCAATACACTACTTCCTTGTAAACATAAACAAACTTCCACATTAAAATCACAAAGTTACAAATAGACCACTTGTTAATATTTAAATATCGACAATATCTGAACTCCTAATTATGATTGAATTTATAACAGAGCCACGATAACCCAAGTTACACATGAAACCAATATGTAACAAACATATCTCTATATTAATGGAGTATTTTAGAAAACTATGATAATAGATTTTGAATCAAAACCTGATCAAGCCTAAAAGTAAATCTAATCTGTCAATTGGGTCTAGCTACACTATCAGATTTATTCGGAGCAACTGCCAAAACCAAAACCATGATAGCCCAAGTTACACAAAAAAAGAATACGTAACAAACAAATATCTATATCAATAGACTATTTTAGTAAATTGTTGCTAAGAAAAATACAATAACATATATGAATCAAAACCTGATCAAGCAAACAGTAAATCAGATATGTCAATTGGGTCTCACTTAGGTGGTTGGGGAGGAGAAATGTTATCTTCTCGACTCGTGTTCGAATCCCACTTATGACATATTTCACTCTGTGTGAGCCAATTGTTGTTGAGGCTATAACCCATGAGAGATATCTTACCTTTGCTTACAAGAAAAACCACACTAACTTTAACCATTCCAAACTATGTCAAATTCCATTATACTATCCAGGGTTGGTGGGCCTTCCCTTCAACCCATCTAACTCAAATAGATTTCCATCAACAAGTAAATATTTTACGAAATGATATACATCATCCTCATTCTCAACCAATTTCTCTTCATCAGAGACAAAATCCTATGGTTTAGAAAAAATGTTAGCAGTATGAATGGCTTCATTATTACTGATAGAAAGTTGATTGAGTTCAGGAGGAAATTTCCAATGAATTCATTCAGATTTGAGAATTCAGGGCCATGTACATTATGTACTAATATTCCTTTGCATATATAGAAATAATGTGATAATTCACATAGAAAACTCATAATTGAAACCTTGACAAAAACACTGCTCACATATCTTATCTTAATACATCCACAAAAAATGTGGTTAGCTACTTCTCAAAAAATGATTGTAAGTGGAAGTACTTTGCTAATTATTCTAAACATATTCTAAATAGACTATAATGATCCACTAATTTTTTCTCATAACATCTCTATAAAAATTTTGTTTATTATGAGAACCCCTAGTTAGTGTACCACTTGTCCTATGACTAACCAGGACAACTGAAAAACATAAACACAATTTTTCTAGATCTAGTTGTCAGTGGTATTAGGCGAAGGCCAAAGACCTGTGAACTGATCGACTAGGGCCCGATCTGCCACGAAGACTGCAATATGAATGGGGTGTTGCAGCGGGAGTTCAATGATTGGAACCTCATCTTCACAAGCTTTGGGACAAGAGCAGATCCGGGCTTCATGGATTTCCCGCCGATTAAATTGCTGAAGGCGACAGAGTCTTCAAGGGAGTTTGGGGAAGGAGCCCCACCTCCAACCTCGAGCATGATGTCGATCTGAGCCCCAGCCCATATCTAAACGATCCGGCCTGGCCCAGAGACGTGCAGAGGCAAAGGCCTCACAACCAAAGCCACGGGCTGGCCCATGATTGAGATCCGAACCACGGCGCAGATCCACACGCGCGGCGTTAGAGCAGAGCGACGCAACGAAAAACCCTAGCGCTCACACCAGCCGAGAGCATTCATACATCACAAACCATTCTTGCTATCAATGTTGGAAAGTAATGTAGTATAGCCAAATGTAGTATATCACAAAACCCATGTAATCCAATTCCTCCTACATAAACAAATATTTTTTGAGATTAATCAATATTTATCATTTTGTTACCATTGCAATAAGTCTTGCCTCAAATGATCAATGTGATCTCCTCTAGTACTATTGAAAATCAAGATGTCATCAAAGTAAACAACAAATATTCCTAAATCGAGATTCAATGTTTAATTCATCAATCGCATGAATGTGTTAGTTGCATTATGAGTTTAAATTGCATGACAAACCATTCATAGAATCCCACCTTGGTCTTCAAGGAGACTTTCCATTCACGCCTTTCTCTAAACTTGATAGGATGATAACCACTATTAACGTATATCTTGGAAAAATCATCTAGCACCACTAAAAAAATCATTGAGCACCACTCAAAATACCATCCCTTCCTAGATAAAGGAAACCTATATCTTATTTAATATTGTTTATAGCTTATTTAATATTGTTTATAGCTCTAGAATTTTTGCAAATTCTCCACTCACCTCCTTTATTAAGTGAAAATATAGTGGGAATTACATGTGGCATTAAGGTTTCTCCGATTAAACCTCTACCCAACAATTCTTACCAAGTTTTATGTAGTACCACTATAAATAATCAAAGAACGCATTTTACCTCCCTCCTTAAACATGATTTTGAAGATATTATTTAGTTGTCCATGCTCCCAATCTTCATGTGAATTCTCTAGTTTTCAACATAACTCTTTGAAACATAATATTCTCTCCTTACTCTTGATGAAATTCAAAGACTACACTCCACAACTATTTTTATTGCTTGAGTCATGAGTTCTAGGCACTTAACATAATCCTGCATTCATATTCCATGAGCATTCACTTGTTCTATTCCATGTACACCACACTTGAAGCATGTGCTCATTGATTTTACTTTCATTTTTCCATATCCACATCCTTTATCAACATTGTAACCTCTTATAAAACTCTGATTTTCATAACTTGCACTAAGCCTCTTCCTTCCATTGTGTTTCCCTCTTCTTGCAAATTGCTTTCCTCTTCTTCTTGTGGTTTTGCTTCTTTATCTGTCTTTGCTTTTGGACAATTTACCTACAACACTAAAGCCAAGTTATACGCCTTCAACATTGACCAAATATCCATAATACTTATTCCATCGTGTATGTTAAATATGAAGTCATTCACATGCTTTGCAATGGATTCAACGCTCTAAATATGTTTCCCTAATCTACAAAATTCTTATGTACTCAACGTTCTTCTCTCTTTTATTAAGCGGTTCTCTCAACACATTCAATGCAAAATCAACATGCAAGAATTTTCATTTTAGTTTGGACATCATCGCATCCCGTCCCATCTTTGAATTTTTTCTACTATCATTTCGTTATCGCACTATTGCAAAGTATCCCACAATAGTGAAGCATGTTCTCTCAATTTGGTAATGACAACATTTAATTCTTATTGATATTTAATTTAATCAAACTGCAATAACATTTCCATCTCACAAATTAATTGAGCCTCAACTAGCCCTTAGTCGACTACGTTGTGGACCACTCTTTATATTTTTAATTGAGCCTGATTAAGTAGACTATGCTCCCTTCATTATGTTTTTTGTGCATAATTGGTGATTATGGGTTGCTGGAGAGATTATATTCATTGAATGTGTTTGGTATTTCTATTTTAAATCACAACCAAAGTAATGTGTGGCATTTGCATTGTGAAGTTGGTTTGCCTTGCAAGTTTTATCTCCCCACTTGTGTTGCATTGCATATACCCTAGTCTTTGCTCTTGCACCTCTTGTTTTTTACTTTCTCATGTGTTTAAAGTGATAAATGTAACTTTGTCTAAGTTCATTAAAGCTAATTTTCATCATGGATAAGCTCATGACTAAGTCTTTGGTAGAATCGACAATCTCGTTGAGTGATCACAGGAACATAATGCCTATAGGTTTTGGGGGCTCAAAAGAAAGCATAGTCTTGTGAAGTCTAGTAACAAAGGACCCCGCATGTGCCCAGTTTTTTTTTTTTTTTTATCATACTTGAAAGATTTATGTTTTAATACACATCTTTTATCAACATTATAACTTGGGCCTACAAAACTCTGATTGTTAGAACTTGCACTAACCTCTTGCTTCATTGTGTTTTCCTCTTCTTGCAAATTGCTTTCCTCTTCTTCTTGTGACTTTGCTTCCTCTTCCTTCTTGCCTTTTAGAAGATTTACCTAGAACCCTAAAGTCAAGGAATAACCCTTCAACATTGACCAAACATCCATTAAACGTATTCAATCTTATATGTTAAATCTGAATCCATTAACATACTTTGCAATGGATTCAACACTCTAAAGTCTTTTCCCTAATCAACAGAATTCGTATGTAGTCAACGTTTTTCTCTCTTTTCTTAAGAGATTGTCTCAACACATTCAATGCAAAATCAACATGCAAGAATTTGCATTTTAGTTTGGACAGCATCCCATCCCATCCCATCCCATCCCATCTTTGGAATTTTACTTGTCATTTTGTTATTTCTCCATTGCAAAGTATCCCACAATAGTGAAGCATGTTCTCTCAATTTGGTGATGACAAAACTTAATTCTTTCTCATTTAAATTTATCAAAAACTCCAATAACGTTTCCATCTCATAAATCTATTCAGGACTCAACTAGCCCTAAGTCGACTACTTTTTTTTTTTCCAAGAAAAAAAAACGTAATTTCATTCATCTTTCGAGATCAAAATTACATTCTGTAGATTCACTTAATGTGAATTTCAATATCCAAAAACTGTTACCTATAAAGAGACTGTTAAGTCTTCTATCAAATTTTTCTTAGAGAGCATACGCAGATGCCTTTTTAGAGGATATTTCCGTTCCATAGGACCCAAAATATACATAAATTCTGTTGTAAATAGACTTTTACATATAATAATTCTGCAAAATGTCAACTATTCCATAAGATTCAAGAGGACATGTCAAGATTCAGAATGGTTCTATAAATGGCCTGTGATAGAATTCATGTGTTCTACCATCTTTTGTTTCTTTCACCGTCCAAGTACCCGCTGCCAACCGGAGCCCTTCCTTGGAAGCTTTGTCTGCTTCCTTGTTGTTTTCCCTGTATACATGCCGGCAGGAAAAGGAGTCAAATCGAAGGAGGAGGAGCCTGATAGAATATAGAGTGTGTGTTAATCTCATATGCCTGCAGTCTTGAGTCTGGTTGATCCAATTTATTACATTCATTGAGTCACCCAAAAAATTAAGTTCATTGCACCCTTTTTCTAAAGCAAATATCAGTAGAAGCTTGAGGCTCATTAACTCAGCATAGTTATTTGTACCCTCCCCTAGTCCCATAGACATTACATAATAATGTGACTCTGTTAAGAACAATACAGCTCCTCCTCCACAGGAATTGTTTTGGGCTGCCCCATCAAAATATGCCCACGGTGACGTTCTGTCAATTTCCACCTCTAAAATCCTACGTTCTCTAACCACCCTTATATGTTCCGGATAGGATTTAAAATAACCCACAGACAGAGCACCTGTGATTGCCGGAATGCTTGGAATGTCCTTAAAAATGGCATTATTACGGGCAATCCAAATCCCCCAAATGAACAGCAGAGGTAAGATCTTATGTTTCTTTTGTGGTGTCCTCCGCCACCATGAATCCCATGCAGCCCCTGCCGAAGCCCCTTCCCACTGGCAAACGAAGCCAACCAGTGTGGAAACGACCCTCCAAACTTCAGTCGTGAATGAACAAGATAGGAACAAGTGATAAGTGGATTCCAACTCCCTTTTACAAAGTGCACACCAGCCTGGTCCCTGAAAGGATCGCTTCTGCAACACATCCCACGTGGGTACCTTGTTGTTTAGAACACACCACATAAACAACTTTGTTTTTGTTGGACATTTAAGTCTCCACAGTGGCCTCCACCACCAGACTTATTCCCTTTGTACCACCCCTGCGC
The DNA here is from genome assembly GCA_001517045.1 of Pseudotsuga menziesii. Taxonomy (NCBI): domain Eukaryota; kingdom Viridiplantae; phylum Streptophyta; class Pinopsida; order Pinales; family Pinaceae; genus Pseudotsuga; species Pseudotsuga menziesii. The sequence goes on along the minus strand of LPNX010822402.1, from coordinate 6,240 downwards.
TTAGACGTAAGTACCTAGCCTTTGGAGTATAAACCCCTCCCGGATCAGCCTCCCACACCAGTGAATCTTCTTGGTCAGAAAGTAAAATATTCGCCTGGACCAGTTCCCTAAGGTAATGTTCCATAAATCAAGACTCTCGCTCCCCCAACCCTAAGGAATTTGCCCTTCTCCAATGTTGAATCCACGGTTCAGCAAGCCTTGGATCAGCTAGGTGGTTTAGAGTAGTGATCCCTCTTTGGCCTAATGCTTCAATTACATCATTAGGAAGAAGGTGTTGTTGAGTGCTGCCCAGCCAAGGGTCCCTATCAATCAAAACGTTTTCCTCATTTCCCACGTCCCAAGCCAGATTGGTTTCGATCAAATGAAAAGATTTAACAATCGCTTTCCACATCACCGATCCCCTTGAATGAGATTTCCTGGGATTTCTGATCCAATATGTGATGCTCTCTCCTGGAAGGTATTTCTGTTTAATCACCCGAGTCCACAGACTACTAGACTTTACCAGCCTTCACCCTCCCTTGGCAGCCAGAGCTTTTGAAAATAGAAAGATGTCCTTAAGACCCCACCCTCCAAGTCCTTTTGGGACTGCAATCCTTTTCCAATTAACCCATGGAGTTGTCTGATCTTCCTTTTTACCACTCCATAGAAATCTGAAACATACCCTCCTTATCCTCTCAAGAATCCCTTTCGGGATCCAAGATGAGGACATCCAATACACCGGAATTGCCTCTAATACCGCTTTGACTAAGACTAATCTTCCTGCTCTAGAGAGCCACTTGTGACTCCAAACCATTAGTCGCTTCTCTACCTTCCCAACCAACCAAAACCAATCTTGTTTCCGATACAAATTTGCTTTCAGAGAGAAACCAAGGTACTTTAGCCCTTCATCCAGGCCTGTTGTATTGAAGGGAAAGAACCTCATAAGTTCAGCCTCCTCTTTCGGTCTAAACAGATGGGTAGTCAAAGAAGATATGCCATTATTAATCTCCATTCCAGCAGCCTTTGAGAAAAGTTCAAAAATCTCCTGGAGTACTCTAGACTCTCCTCTATTGCCTGAGCAAAAAATCAGTACATCATCCACAAAGAGTAGATGTGTAATATTTAAATGCGGAGCTATCTGAATCCCAGAGAAACGACCTTCAGCTTTGGCTGCTCTTATTGCCCTACTAAGACCTTCGGCAACCAAAAGGAAGAGTAGCGGGGACAAAGGGCCCTAAGTCGACTACTTGTGGATCACCCTTTAAATTTTTAATTGAGACTAATTAAGTAGACTCTGCTCCTTTTGCGTTGTTTTTTTGCACTTAATCGATGATTATGGATTGTTGGCCAAAGTTACATTCATTGAATGTATGTTTGATATTTCTATTTTATAGCACAACCATGATAGTGAGTGGCATTTTCATTGTCAAGTTGGTTTTCCTTGCAAGTTTTCTCTTCCCACGTTTGTTGTATTGCATTACCCTAGACTTTGCTCTTGCACCTCTTGTTTTTTACTTTGCTCCCATGTGTTTAAAGAGTTATGTAACCTCGTCTAGGGTCAGTAAAGCTATTTTATATCATGGATAATCTCATGACTAAGTCTTGGGTACAGTCGACAATCTCTCCAGATGATCATAGGAACATAACGCCTATAGGTTTCAGGGGCTCAAAAGATGGCATAGCCTTGCAAAGTCTAATAACCAAATTTTTTATTATCATATTTGAAGGGTTTATTTTTTAATTTGAAACTTTCCCTCACAATAATTGATTAGTCTCATTCAACATTCCCTTTTGACTTTTAACTTCTTTAATCTTTTAGCTTCCCCTACAAGTTATGTCAAACATGATCCGATGTGCTCAAAATTGAATGGTAGCCATTATGTACAAGGACATTTTCACATTTGGAGAGCTCTGTAACCACCTAAATGACATTTTTTATCCTCGTGACTAGTCTATATGAGCATGCCACTTTCGGTTCTAGGTTCTAAACTAGATTAGTGTGTAAGGAAAATCTCTATAACAACTCTATATCTCAGTCTCGAGAGTCTGATTCAATCACATCCATGTCAAATGTGGTGATATCAAAGAAACTAGTTAAACCTGCATTATGAGAAAGAACATGTTGAAAATTCTCATTTGCATAATAGAACTTGGGACTCGGATTTCATGGTATGTTTACTTTATTACAATTAGCTAGTGAAGAAAATATGGTGTGTAATTATTGCCCCCACTTTAAGGAATACATTAACAATTTCCTTTGCCTTTGGATTCACCGAAGAACATTTTTTTGTTAATGATTTAAAGCCTTTGGGATGGAATAATACAAAACCCAACGAGTGTCGACCATTTTCCGAGAAAGGGGCTACACAATTAAGTCTAGAATTCGGTTCAAAATTGAATGGTAGCCATTATGTACAAAGACATTTTCCATTTGGAGAGCTATGTAACTACCTAAATGACCATTTTTATCCTCGTCACTAGTCTATATGAGCATGCCACTTTTGGTTCTATGTTCTAAACTAGATTAGTGTGTAAGGGAAATATCTGTAACAACTCTATATCTTCGTCTCCGGAGTCTAAATCAATCACATCCATGTAAAATGTGGTGATATCAAATAAGCTAGTTAAACCTACATTATGGCAAAGAACATCTTGAAAATTCCCATTTGCTTAACAAAACTTGGGACTCGGATTTCATGGTATGTTTAATTTATAAGCTCTCCATACAATCAGCTAATGAAGAAAATATGGTGTATAATTATTGCCCCTACTTTAAGGAATACATTAACAATTTCCTTTGCAGTTGGATTCACCCAAGAATGATTTTTTTTAATGATTTAAAGCCTTTGGGATGGATACATACAAAACTCAATAGCGTCGACCATTTTCCAAGAAAGAGGCAGCACAATTAAGTCTAGAATTTGGTTAGAGTTTAGAAAAACAATAAGATGGTCTTCTGGTTAAACTATTATTAATAAAGAGATTATCTTGGATAAAGCTGGTCTTTTGGTTCAATTATTTTTGTTTGACGATGGGAACGACAACCTCTCAACCTCCCAAGAGTATATCCAATAGCCTGCAAGCCAAATATACCAATAACTTGTGACTTAGCAACAGTCGAGACGTCCTGAAGCCCACCAAGGTGAAGCTCTATCCCAAGGGTCACCTACCCTTCAAGCCTTGTCACAACAAGCAATAAGCAACCTTACCCCACCGATTTTGAACTTGGAGCGATTTTGAACTTGTAATCTCCAGGACGATAACACATTTCTTGGATATTGTTGTACCACTACCCCACCCCAATACCACCTCCACTCTCATACCAATTCCCCCACCCCAAAACAAGTCCAGGTCCTTTTGGGTTGTACCAAAAACACAAATATGGCTCGATTCATGTCAACCTCAATTTCAACCACCTTTCAACATTGACCTTTTGATCACTATCATATAGATCTTGTTCTTCCTTACTAAATTATTGCGCTGAAGGAAATCTACTCGTATCACTTGTTCTCTTTCGCCACAGGCAAATTTATTAAGATTTTTGGCTTCTGCAATTAATGAGAGAAGTCCTTTTCATCTCTAAATATTGTTCAACGTTTCAACTCATTCCATAATGCCTTTGTTAGGATTATTAATCCCCCCTTGTCCAAATTTGGTCATATGTCTAAATCGAGAGTCATGTCTAAATCGAAAGTCCATCCAGTCTATTTATAGTCATTAACACCATTGAGTCCACTTGACCTAATTGGAGCACATGTTTCAGTTACTAAAGTGTGGGGAACACTAATTGAGGCTCACTGCCATTGATTGCACTTGATTGCATCAGTTTAGGAGCCTCCTAGATCAATCCCTACAATTTAGGAAGCCACTGGGAGTGCCGAAACCAACCAAGGTCAGTTCACTTCAGTTAATGACTAGTCAAGCTAAGTTAGGAGTCAGTTACATTCAGTTATAGTCCTCTACATTCAGTTAACGCTAGGTTTACTTGACTGAACACATGTGGGGTGCATTTATCACCTACCACTGTCAGTTAACCTTAGTCAACACTGAATGTAACACTTGAGTTATGTTTTAGAACTCCGATGAACTCCGGTTATGGTTTAGACAAGGTCAGTTAACTATTGAGTCCTCCAATAGTGATTTAGACAAGGTCTTGGTTACCTACAGTCAAGTAGAGTCTCATCAATTCGAACTTTCTCATGTGGATTCGAATTGCTTGTGGCTATTAAAGCCATTGTACTTCATTGTAATTATCTATCTAATTACTCTTTGATTAATGAAAAGCAATCACAGCTGCAAGCCACTTTTGCACTGAGTTGTGTGTTTGTCCACAGATCTATGTGCTCAATTTAATATGGTATCAAAGCCTCGATGGACAAGGCACTTCTCCTCCTCAGATCTCTTACTGTATCATTTTTTTTGTTTTGCAGGTACAACTTCGAAATGATTTCATCTCTGATGAGACAAGGTCTCTGTCGGGTGTCTATTGGACTCGGTAAAGAGTGTTTTAGTAAGATTAACAAGCTGAATAAAAGTGACGGAGCTTTTGGAACAATAGCAACAGGTCTTTCTCCTAGCTTGCACTACCTCATTAAATCTATTGAAGACCCGAAGGAACTCTGGACAAGATTGGACAGAACCTTTGGAATGATTTATGAGGATCATAATAGCACTTTGGAGAGCACATCCAGCACCATAAGCATCCTTGATCCAAAAATCTCGGCCTCCACTCTCTCTGATGAAGTTGTTCAAGATAAAGAAGAAGCAGAAGCTTCTACACAGTCAATTCGAATTGAAGACAGTCTCCATGCGGTGACTCATTCTCCTGATGCTCCGGAAGTTCATGAGATCTCTGATATCTCATCTTCTCATATTGCTGAAACAGAAGAAGACATTCGAATCTCTGATATTGAATAAAAATTCTGCTGCACTTCCATGCAAACATTCACCGATGATTTTCCTTTAAATTCTGTGCAAAATTTACTAGTAATTGCTTCCAAAAGTGAAGAGAAATTTGATTTTCTCCCTCTAATGTTGCTGGTGGTGTGAAAATATGTGATACCTTGGATATTTTGGAAGAAATATCAAATTACCAAAGTGATCCATTCGCTCCTCATGATCTATATTTTCCAGCAAATTCCTGCAGGATTGCATGCACCAAAATTCAGAATTTTAAAAAAGAAGAAAGTTATGCATCCACCGTCTTGGTTAACCATTTATTTGAATCTGATATTAACCTTATTGGATCTGATATGATCTTATTTAGATCTGATCTGATATTGCATGGTTTAATATATCAAATTCATAATCTTTCAGTACCACTTGTAGTTGTTCTCATCAACGGTGTGAAGAAACAAGTACCACACGTCTCCTACAAAACTGTTGCTGGGGATTTGATTCCATTTCACAGTTTTGGATCTATTTTGAACCTATTTAGATCTGATTTACTTTCTAATCTGATATTATTTGGTTCATATTTTAAAATCCAAAAGCCTTCAGTCATGCTTGTAGCTGCTCTCACCAATTCCGGTGTGAAAAATCAAGTACTGCACTTTCGCTTCAAAACTGCTGATGGGGATTTGGTGTTAGTTTCCTCATATGAGGTTGCTGATATTTTATTATGTGATTCATTATCTATTTCAGAAGCTATATCAGACTATGGAGCTCAAGCATTCCCTCCCAACAGTCCCATTGCTTCTCTACCATTGATCACATGCTCATCTCCTCACAGAACTAGTAAAGAGGAAGATTTTCTACATCCACCTGGACACCTGCTCCTAACACTTGGGGCTGTTCTTACCACTCATGGTTTGTTGTTCATGGATGCAACATATCAGTTTCTTGAATGTTCCTCACATTCTCTGAATTCTCAAGAACCTTTTCTCACTTTTCAGTTGACTTCAGTTGCTCTACATGGATCCAGTCTTCATCCGACAGTTGTCTATATTTCTGATTTAGTTGAGCATATCATTCTTCTTCCAAAGAGGAAGATTCCTCCAGACATAATGATGGAGAGGTTCACATGCCAGGCCCCAGGATACTTGTGCACAGAAGAACCAGATTGATCCTGATTCTACCTGCTTAATTAGAGGGGGGGGTTTTTTCCCATGTGGTTTTTCCCCAGTACCTTGTTTTTTAGCAGTTACTTTACTTTACTTGTGTTGTAAAGGAAAGTGTCCTATGGATAGGGTTTAAGAGGCCATCAACGTACTGGGGTTGAAAGAGAGATGCACAATGTTCAGCAAGTATATAACAGCAAGT
>LPNX010822389.1:181333-192416 GCA_001517045.1 Pseudotsuga menziesii | reverse complement strand
TCCATGGATTATTTCTATTGCATATTGGGAAAGATGGTGTTCTGGAGTCTAGCTGTCTGTTGTGGTACCCCAAGCCATAGGAATTTCTCTCCGTAACACTACCCGCAAGGAATATGTGGGTTAAATGGAGTCTCTGGGGCTATTGTTCATAACACACCTATTAGGGTGTGATAGAGATCGGCACCCTGAGGTAACTTTTCAGGAGTTCCCGCTTCCTTTGGGTATTTTGCCACCGTAATGGTTTGATCTAGGTGTTGGATTTTAACCTGATGGTTTGTCAATTTGGGAGAGTGAATCCTAATTATACTAGTCATTCAAGTGCTTTTGATACAGCTTGACTGATCAAACGAACTGCAGCCAAGTGTAGAGCAGAGCATACACACCGAAGTCTTGTCAATTTTAGTAAATTTTGAGATGGATGTTCTTGTTAAAAAGAAAATCCTCCAGGAACCTCTTTCGGTCCAAGTGGACCTCAATCGGGGAATCAAGGAGGGGTTGATTTTATTATGGTTACTGAAACAAATGATGATAGAAAATTAAACATAAAAATATAAGCAAACAACAACTTTCTAATTAGACTACCACGAACCTTTCTTCACCTTTCAGCTCAAAAGGAGGCTCATGGGGTAAGTATTAAAGTTACTTTGAAACCAATAGAAATGGAATATGGAATTTATTTTAAATCAAAGTATACTACCCTACAGATTAGTACTACGCTATATTGAAAAAAGATGAACGAAAAGCAAAAAATGACACGGACGCAAATCCCCCCAGGGGGGGTGGGGAATGGGCTCGAAAGAACCTATTCAGAAATATTTTTATTATGAGTGGTTAAAATATCAGCAAACTGATATGATGCCTCTTGATTCTTATATAGAATCAAACCAAGAGCTTACAAAGTGCAAAAATTAAAGATTTCAGTCAAAAAGGGAGACCCCTGGGGGGATTGAGAAGGCCCAAAAGTCACTTTCAAACAGCAGATCCTCCTCTTTTCTGTTATACCTGATAAAAACCATCAATATTATTAGACTGAAATATTCCCAAAAGCACTCTGAAATTACCTTTGGGTCAGCTTACTTTTAACCAAAAAAAGCTAAGTTAAAACTAGTTAAAAAAGGTAAAAAGGGAACCAAGGAGAGAAAGCTTTCCGTGGGATCTTGGCTTTCCTTTTAGGCAGCCAATATGATGTTCACTGATTTATATATTTATCTTTTATAACAGAAAACAAAAATCTAATGCATGCAAGCTACAAATTCTCTTTAAAATTCCATGCAAAAAGGACGATTTCCCTAAACCTAGATCTAGAATGATTATGAAACATTTTAAGATCAAGATCTAGATTATGGGATTTGAGAAGATAGATCTATGTTAAATTTACTTTAAGATAATATATCTAAACCATATCAAAGCTATGAACAAAGTAACCAGGTAAAAGAATTGATTTTGAAGGAAGAAGAGGAGGAGAGAAATGCTGGTAGCCTTGAAGATCCACCATGGAGCTTTCAGGTGGAATGTCGAGGGACTATGCCTTTGGAAGGTTTTGGAGAGAGTGAAGAAAAAAACTATATCAGCATCCTCTCCAATCTAGGAACCTGTAGCTTAGCTGAAATAAAAAAAACCTGCCGAAACACTTGTGAGATTCGATTAGTACATACACAGAGATTCAGAATAACATGCATATAAACTTATAAAACATGCTAAATCTAGATCTCTAAACATGCATCAAAGGAAAGAGATGACCAATAAACTTATTGAAAAACACCTTTCCTATCAAGATTATAATAAGCTTATTATCATTCTTAGCAATGAATCCACAAGCAATCAGCAAATTATGAACATAGATACAGGTTACCTCAGTAAAAAATGGTAATGATCATCCACACATACAATGGCATAACACCGTATTGCCTCCAAAGCTTCTCTTTATTTAAAATGAACAATAACAACAGTACAATAGCAACAGCACCTCAATCCCAGTTCTAACTAGCTTGGAAGAGGAGGCTTATGCTTGGATATATACAAAAACCAGGAGATCCAGCCCAGGGGGGTGCAAACCCCAAGAAGATAGACCACTATAGCTGAAGGAGATTCCATCAATGATTGATCTGTGTCTAGCTGAGCCAGATATGAGTCTCACTGAGTGCAACTATCAATCAGGGGGTTGATCTGACTGACACCTCAACCTGTTGACTAAAGCATCCACCAAAACTCATCCAGATGAGCCCAAACATGTGGAGGAGAGAGGGAGGGAGAAATTCCCCATAAAGGATGTTGAAGTTCAACTCTAGATCTATCGAGATCACCTCCTTCAGTCAAGGATTTGTCAAATCCAGTCAATCTGGTTCATATCTGACTGATTTCAATCAAATCGGCTGAGAATCCACTGATCTAGGATTTTGGATTTGCTCCATTATTCATCAATTTATTAATTAAAATAATCAATAAATGATTTTTTGGGGCTTTCTGACCTGAGTGATGGAAAATCACTCAAAACTAGGAAATGGTGGGTCCATGGGTTTACATGGTGCTCTTAGCTTGAAAATGAGCACCTACATGACTGAAACGGATTATTTGGCCCACTTTTATTACAAAATCAATTTTTCCAATTAAACTATTAAAAAATAGTCTAAGTTTTGGAAAAATTAAATTTTAATAAAAAACACTGAAAAAACTAAAAATTTGAAAAATTGAAAAAACCTAGGGGGACTTAGACATGTTCATATGACTCGACCATGGTGTCTAGCATGTTTATACATCAACACATAGACTCTAATAACCTCAATAGGCCTAAATGCCAAGCTGACCACCCCAACTTTGGAGGTATGGAGTGAAAAACTCAGAAATTATCAGTCGTTTATTCAACAACCAATAATAACCAAGGGAAAAAACACCCTGGGCTGATCATATTGATAAATAAAGTCTAAGAGACCGAGTCTTTTATAGACACTATCATGCTAGAACATTTATTACAATTCCCCCATGGGGTATGAACATGTGATATAGTACAACACAGCTTCCCAGAAGCAAGACTGAAGGTCTTCTGAAGTCCGAACAAGTTATCCTTGTCCAGTTCACCAAGATCACTTGATAAAAAACCATTAAGTACAACTGAGGTGGTAACAAAACCTAAGACATTCCCCTGTCCAAAGCATCTGTTACCCTTCAATCTAAAGGTGTAGAGATCTACCTCCAGCACCCTCCTTCAAGACAATTTTTTTTCCTCTTAACCATTGTCAACCTTAAATTGGATAGGATAGGATAGGAATTGGACCCAAATCCTAACCTACTACTAAGCTACCTGCCCTTTAAAGAAGGGTATCCTTACCAATTCAATCTAAAGGTGTGGATTGTTTCAATATGGGTACAAAAATGTTTGAAGACATCAATCATTTAAGTTTGATGTAGATGTCAGAATGGAGAAGGAAATCCAACAACTTTTCCATATGGTTTTGGAAAAATAAAAATAAAATAGTGAGATTCATCTTAACATACTCTATCAGTTCATCTTTGACAAGTTGACTTGCAACTCTGATGAAGAGTGCATAATCTCGATTATCAAAATCAGTCAAACATACTTTGTGGGGTTGCAAAAGTAGCATAGACAATGTAGGTAAGATCATAAGATCAATTTTTTCTCTACATCACACAACTATTTGCTTGGAGAACAACTCTACTAAGGGATAATCATGGCATAGTGGAAACCAATATATGGTACATGCCTCAACAAGAAGTCCCTCATACATGACCTTCTTCCATTCATCAATATCATTAGTTTGATTCTAAACTTCTAATATACATTTGGTTTCAGCTTGATAAGGCACACAGAAGTATCATGCAACTGACATCAATGAGGTATAGATACTATATTATTGAATAGAGATATCTAGATATGACATGAAATTGTTGGCCTCAAGGTTGCAAAATCATTTTAGTGAGGAGACATGGATGCATAACTATCACTCCATTCACTATGGAAAAAAATACCAATATCTTGTGACATCATCCAATACTGAGCACACCAACATGATTTATGGTGGACAACCATTCCATAAGCTGAAAAAAGACGCAAGGAAGAAAAAGGGCTAGATAAAATTTCGATCAAGTCTTTTGGCTTTCAAGCTTAAAGTAAGCATATATGTATTGTCAATATGAAAAGTAGTATAGTTTATATGACTCAAGAAGTAGTCCCTACACATGTTGATGTCATCTTTAGACCATGAGGAAATTGTCATTAAAAGGCCTAAACTAGTAATTGTTTTGCACAATAAAGAGAAATAATGGAGCATGTAACAGAAACATTAAATATATCAAGAAATTGTAGTTTCCATACATATAAATTTAAACTGTTCTTATGTTTCCTCACCAAAATTACCTCTATAGCTACTCAAGACACTTGAAGAATATTAAATGAAACTAGCCAATTCAAAGCCTTTGCTTTCTTCAAATTGAACTCTATGATTATGTAAGTATTAGAGTGCATCATAAATAATTATGAAACATTGGTTACAATTCGAGAATTGCTTGTCACCACTAATTAGAGAGATTCTAAGACTAATATATATATACCACTCTTAATTTTCTATTAGTAACACTTTAATTTAACTGTATGGACAACTATTGAATACTGTAGAATCAATCCCATACATCCTAATAGTGTAGAGAAATTCATGAGGGAACTTAAATTTACAACCATTGCAATTGATAATATTGATGTATACTTACAAAAACCCTTATTTATCATAAAAAAAGAACACTACCTAAAGTAAAAAACATGAATAAACATAAGAACCTTGGGATAGATGATGTCCACAAGACAAGTTAGAAAATTATTGATACATAAATGAAGATAATAGTCTCATAAAGGTTTCATGAACAATTCCTCCTAACAAGTCCATGAAACTACAGTCTAGTGGTAAGCTGGAATACTAGACAAACATGCTCCATGTGTTCATATGGAAATAAAAAGGAGATAATTGTTGCTAGCATTACTGTGTGCAAGTCCCATAAACCTTAATGGCTCATGGTTGTGGCATATAAGTTACACATAAGGCCAGGTGTAGTCTTAGGTTAAATTGATGGAATAGATACCACATTGTCATGGAATCTATTTTCACATACCAATGTTTGCAAATCAAAGGCATAATAGGTCATATATGTGAACTATGGCACATCAAACATGGGAACTACAATAGAATACATCTAGTATGCAAAGGAATCATAGTGTGATTAGGTCCACTTATTTTTCAAACTACATCATATGTTTAAAATTTAGAAGAAAACAAAGTACAATATTTAATATTGTAATATTTACATGTACAAACTCCATCTCAAAGGAATTTCATTGTTAACGAATGGTAAGGAGAAAGTATTTCCTTCACAGAGTTTACTCTTCTTAGAAAAATAGTTGTAGTTGGAAATTCCTGTATAAATTTTGACAGAGTTATGTGCTTGCTATTAGGAAAATGAAGTAGAATCCAACTTGCATAGGTGTATTAATTTTTGAAATTAACATGTAGAGGAGGGGTGTCTGACTTGTGCATGCATGTGTGTGTGTGTGTGTGTGTGTGTGTGTGTGTGTGTGTGTGTGTGTGTGTGTGTGTGTGTGTGTTAAAATTGGAAAATAGGAAACTAAACCATAGAGAGGTATCTATCATGTAGAAACAATTCCAAGGTGTACAAATGTATGTGTATCCAACGTAGTAATGGAAATTTTTGGAGGAAGGAATGGGGAAAAGGTATTGTAGAGTACTTCCAGTGTTAGGTTTTTTATATCTCTAATGACATACAAATGTGACATAACATTAAATATGATAATGACAATGTCATAATTGCAATTCCAACTTACATTCCAACCTACAATCCAACTTACATAGAGAGATGAGATGGATGGAAAGAGACAAGATTCCATTCAATAATCAGTCCATACATTGCACAATTCAGACCTGATATTATCAAGTCTTAATAGGACAAACAAATCACTCTTCACAACCCTCCTATGATGGCTAATAAACACTATATTAGTAGAAGTATTTTTCAGGTATGAAAAGAAAAAAATAATACATGAAAACAGCCTTATAATGCAAAATGATAGCCTTGAATATCCCAAAATCTAGCTCTGAATCTGTAAATATATCTTCAGCTTTCAACCCAATTGGGATAGGACATTTCTCCACAATGGAAGAAACACATTGCAAATGAGGATGTGCTATTCTTTTGTAGGTTTCCATCCAACTACCACCAAAACAAAAATTAATAAAATGAGGCCAAAACCTTAGGATGTTAGCCTTGAAGAGTTCAAATGTACTTGAAATATTCACCAACATGCCACTTGTCCTCTCCTAACATGAGAACTCTTTCTTAGATGACTTGCAAGGCTTCTTGGAGTTGTGTGACCTAGAGATGTGTGCACAAAGAGCCTCAAATGCGGAGTGCTCCTCTTCTTAAATAATGACACATGTGAGAAAAGGGACATTTCATGCATAGTTGATTAGATGAATTGTAACTTGAAGAAAACCTTGCCTAGAGTATTTATACTTGTCTTTATGCAAGGAAGGAATGTGCTAGGATTTGTGAAAGACATAACCTAGAAGATCCTTGAAGGGTCGGGGTTTTTGAAAGACAAAACGTAGAGGATATTTGAAGTGCTAGGGTTTGAGTCCATTTGAGAAGGACATTGGTTTTTTATAGTGGTTCCAACCACATCAAACATCACATGGAGACAACATTCCAACAACTCATACGTGAAAAATCTGGAAGAAGGTAGGGTTGAAACAAAGCCCTACAAATATCCTACTAGAGGGTAAGAAGTAAGCCTTTCTCTTTTTTACTAAAAATGACACTAAAAATACAGAAAATGATGAGATTTCTATAAAGTTTCCATCACACTACGACCTTTATAGATTCTAGTTTGATTCCCTAAACCATAGTGGAACAGATTATGCACTAAAAGAATTCTCAATTCTTACAAAAAAAAATCACTTTAAACTAGTTTGAGGGTAATTAATGCTAGAATATATAAATACATTGTAAAAAAATATGTAGCAAAACACGGTACCAGTGGAGTGTGCCCTCTTTGCCCCCCCTCTCAAATCTCGCTCCCAGAACATTCCCAGTTTTGGGAGCGCACTTCCAAGGTACTCCCTACCTCTCCTATACTATAAGTTCCTATACTATGTTATGGTACATCCTATAAAATATGGCATGGTTGATCATTTGATGGCAATGTTATAAGTTATAACTACTAGGTTTCATGCTCTTTACTAAAATAAATGAGGCTGCATATTCGTTACTTAAATAATGAGTGAAAATTTAAATTAGACATCTAATGCATTCCTTTACATGGAACCTGTATAACACATGCACTTGCAAATTGTCTAATACATACACTTGAAAAATGACTAATGCATGCACATGCAAACTACTGAGGATAACATTATCCCTTCATATCAATGGATGGCATATCACATATGGATGCATGCATGCATACATGTTTCCTCACAACTATAATCATACAAATAGCGATGCACCCTCATCTACAAACAATCCTACTGAATGGAAGTCATTGTTGTAATTTATCATTGTTCAATGGATGTCGAACCCTTACTCAAGCCCATGCACATGGCATATATAGTTTCTTTTTTTAAAAGAGCATCCTATGGGTATCAATTACAACAGTGTGACTACACTTAAGACTAGATATGGGTTTACATATGAATATCAATATTGAAATAACTATTTTGATTCCAAATGGAGAAGGGAAGGGATCAATTTAGATTTCCCCAAATCCCATGATGACAAACCCAAGCTGAAAATTATCAGGGTTATATTCCTTCCATGACCACATATTATTGTTGAGGCTCAAAAAGAGTCTCCACAAATATGTAATAGAATGAGTCATACCACATGCTAAGTATGAATTTCGATTCAATCCCATCATAATCCTTTTCAAAAGCAATTTTCAGAAAAAAGAGCATTTGATGACTATCACTTGAGACAATTGAGCCAATTTGCTCTTTTCTAATTATCAAGGCAACTAACCACTTAATCCTCTTGGCCAATTCGCTAGGATTTTGTTGGAGACATTGAGAAGATTCAATGGGGCCTAAGTGGAAAAGATCAACAAAGTAATAACTTGTGTGCCAAGCTTCCATTCTTGTTAAGGTATACCCCACTCAACTAGCATGTAGTACAAAAGTCATCCATAAGTGTGAACCACATCCAATGAACTAGAGCACCCCAATAGAAAAGCCTCCAGAGTCCAAATACCATCATTAACATGCAATAAGCCTAGTGCTTCATAAAAAATGATAATCCATGTCATCAAGATTCCAAATCAAACCAAAATTGCTAGGGAACTCCATCAGAAGATGATCAATGTGTCATTAGCAAATGACATATGAGTGAAGTTCACCATCATCTCCTAGTGTTCTAGCTCGGAGGCATCAAACTCACATAACCACATCAATAACCATATTGTCAAACATTGCATAGGTAATACTTCATCAAGGAGCAATTAATAACTCTTTAAAACTTAGGGAAAACCTAAGTTGATGCTACAAACTCTTTTTGAAAATAGGTGTGCACAATGAACCTCAACATACCTAAAATTACATCTACTACATTAAGGTTAGGTATCTTTGAATACCTACAAAGTGGTTTACACTTTAGTAATTGTTGTTAAAATTTCATTATTTAATATGCCAAGAAATAACAATGATTCATATACCCTTTAGTAGGTATATAACAACATCATGCCATGAAAATTGGTGGGATTAAAAAGCACCATATAAGCACTCCTTTGAAAATTGGTGGGATTAAAAGGAATGCTTAGTAGGTATTATAGCATTCCTTCCAATCCATATAAGCACTTCAAATATGAATAACCTCCAAGTGACCTGAAACTCAATAGCCCAGGGTAAGCCATTTCATAATGAGGTGTCTTGACAAGAAATCCAAGCATGTAGATATTGTTGACACACATGTTCAATCTAGGCAAATATTTTCCTAACAAGATTATAGAAGTGTTTTAAGGTACGGTTATACAAAATATTTTGAACAAAATGCTACTAGAACCCATAACTCCTCCAAACCATTAAAATTTTGATTTTTTTCTAAGACTCTTGTATGACCAACCCCTTATGAGTCTTTAAGCTTCATTAATCACCAAAATTTTGAATATGCAGATTATGTTCTAAAACCAGCAATGGATTTACACTGTAATAATAGATCTGATATCATAACAGCATAAGTGAATTTTCGTAAATGAAATAGACCATGAAATTCTAAAAAAACATCAACTCCAAGTTCACAATTCCTTACAAATATCCTTTCTTTTCATTTTCTAAGGATAAATCGTACATCCATATCTATGTGTTTTGTCCAAACTATCTTTAGCAGATCTAGCATAATGGGAGATGGTTGTTCCTTACAGTAACTTGTTCTAAACAGTTGAACATCAACCATCTAGTTCTATAGAAAGACAATAGATACAGTTGAAATCATATGAACATGTTTACTTCAAGAAAAACTAGTATTAATAGTTGCAAAAAAAAGACATTACATGGAGGGAAGGAAGGCATGAAGCAATTTCACAAATAATTTTCCTAGTGATAAGTATCCACTATGGTTACCACCCTCAATCTAGGATATGAGGTGAAATTGGGGATATATTTCATGTTAATAATCTCACATAGATACAATGTAAAATTAGTTCCCCGTGACCTAATTTGGTCTTAGAAAGTACTAATGAGTCCCAATGTTAAAAAATGTTGTGTATTCATGTAGAACCATCCATTTGGATTGACCTAGTGTATAAGACTTGCCCCATAACAAAGTTGCATAGTATCTTGACCAATATTTTTTCAAAACTCTCATTTCCCAGGGAACCCTTCATAACTAAGGTAAAATTACAACATAAAAATCCTACCCAAGCTACAATTTCAGTAAAGGTCTTCCTCAAGTAGCGTTTTTTATGAAGAAAGTGATCATAGGATTTCCTAATGATTGGATTTGGGCATAAATAACAACACCAAATGTTAAATAACTTAACATAGTTTTTTGCTCATGTTATGATTCCTTCCTAGGTCCATATGATCAATACATGGAAACCATATCTCAACATGATGTTTAAAAAATACATAGTTGAAGGTGATTAGAGAAAGCCAAAAATAGTATGACGAATGATCTTTCCACTGATTATGATGCATGAGGATCAATACTATGTTTGAAGACCTTGTTTATTAGGCTATGTTATGAAGGGTTTATGATGCATGCAGATTCAAACAATGTTTGAAGTCCTTGTTCATTAGGTTGCATTATGGAGGATCAATAGCTCGGCTGCTATTGTTTCCAACTCTTGATTCCTATTTTCTCATTGAGCATTGTATTATGAGGCATCACCACATATTTTGAGGCATGATGGAACATGTAGGTTTCTGTCACATTTTAGATCCTTCACCTACATAATTCCATGCATATTTGTTCACTTGAGGGACATCACACCCTACAACCAATTACATATGTGGAGGCATGTCACATCACTAGGATCTAAAGTTGGATGGGAACTTTGCATTCTTACACCACATATGATGCTACATTGCTAAATTGCATGGGTTGACAGATTCAATGGGCAGAGTGCTTGAGGAGAGGAGGCTCCTTTGACCACCATTTATTCACATTTCGAGGAACGCTTTGCATATTGAAGAGATTATTTCACACACTTGTATTCACAAGTGTCATGCACATATATTGATAACACCCATTAACTAAGCGGTTCCTAAGGTTGATCTCAAGCATGGTGTGGGGTTTCGACACACATTTTGTAGCACTTCACTCTACTTGCACATATTCCCAAAGCGCTCAACGTTTGGCCCTTGTTTTGGAGGTGGATTGATGGTTTTGCATTCTATTGGCACATGGTTTTGGGTTTTTTATTGCATATTTTGGAGGAGTATTCCCAAAACCCCTATCACAACATGCCCAAAAAATATACTATCACAACATGCCCAAAACCCCTTTGTGAGTCAACCTAAGAAACAAATGACTCCAACAGAAATGAGGTGATGCTTACCCGTTGAGCCATGAG
>LPNX010822389.1:136333-176333 GCA_001517045.1 Pseudotsuga menziesii | reverse complement strand
TTTATACATGTATATATGAGAGGTTAGATAAACAATATATCTAGTGCATAATCGAATATATTCATCAACCACGATACATGAAAGAGAGTCAACATAATGTTGGAATAAGAATTCTCTTTATTAACAATCATTGAATGAGATAAGAGTACAACCAGCTTCTGAGACAAGGACTCCTCTGCAACCAAAGGACTTTGATTTCTGCCACTCCAAGACTTCTGAAGATATACCACCAGCATAACTTTGCTCTCCAAACTTGATTGATTAATGACCTCCCCAAGGCCTCTATTTATACTTTGGGAAATAGAGTGGTTTCAAAGGTTGAGGAGGTTGAAATAGTTAGGATAGTTAATGATTAGGACCCAACTAATCTCCATTAATCATGATTTATATTTTTTAATGTCGAATCAAGATGTACGCGACTATTGATATAGGAAACCCACGTATGACACTTGAGTTGCTTAAAGGAAACTCGCATATGCTGATGTACGCGGGTTTTAATGGAGATAGTCGCGTACAGTACGTGAGCTGTCAATGGAAATAGTCATCTACGTACACGAGTTTCAATGAGGATAGCCACGTACGCAACTCAACACTTAGAAAAATAATATGGCAAGTTGGTTCAAGGGTAAATGCATCTCATGTCATGCCCATCTATAGTGTTTTGACAAACTTCAATCCTAAGATGTTCTTTTGTGTACCAACATAAGGAATGTCGGCACTCGGACGGAAAAGTGCCATTTGGGTTGATAACAGATGCCCCCTAATGTGTGAGGTCAGAGGGAAATGATGTCTGAAATACATTATAATCATTATCTTGGAGAACTCAGAATTCCAATGGAGCAGAGGTAGTACCTGAAACAAATACATAATAATTCCATATACAAAGTCATATCTGAGGATGCTATGTTCAATATAATGGAACACTAGCTCCTTTACAATATTTGAGTACATCATATAGTATAGGTACAAGACCATGTATATTACAAATGTGGATCGAAGCCACAATATACAATAATGATGAGTCTTCAAGGATCTGGAAGCTGTGTAAGTGACCACAACATAATCTTGCACAACTTAGTCCATAGATATGAAACTAAGGTCTTCGTCAAAAATCCCAAAGAACCAATACATTCCAATCCATGTGAATAGACATTATTGAACTTGAACATGGATAGGATTCAACAGATTGTCAACCAATAGGTGATAATCGACAACTGAAGAAAAGGAATTCACCAAAAATGAAAGTGAATCCTAAGGTACGATCATCAAAACTCTAGGTCTTCGTCGTCAGGAAGAGCTGATGCGGAACCATACTGTGATGAGGAAGCCAATAGATCCTCCAATGGATCATAAGAGTGACTAGGAACTGGGTAAAGGAAGGGAGACATAAGTAATAACATATAATACAATGATGGAATCAGGATATAGATTAGATACAGTGTTAAATCCTTGAACAGTGAACACAATAGAGAGATGACCCAAGGCAGCTTTTAACTTTACAGATAGTACAACTAGACATATATGTCATGTAGGAACATGATCAGATTCCCCAGGTAGAACTAACAAGAGGAGGAGTAAGAAAATAAAAGTAATAGCTGAACTTAAAGTGAACACTAGGACATGAGTATCGGAAAAGATAGAGAGTGTTATGTTTAAGGATGACATGCTACCACTGACTAAGAACCAAAAGAAAACTTCTTCCTTATCTTCCCTGTTAAATTTTAACAAGTCCAGGAAAGTCAACTCAAGTCTCTCTTCATTTTTTGACAAGCTTGAAGAGAAGAGGGAATAATGCTTGATAGTGTCACTAATTCATGGATTTTATGAGCCCGAACTAGTACATGCTCACTTGGTGTTTTCATGTTTAGAGAGTCTGAAAACTCCAAAGAAAACTCTAGGGGGGTCATTTTTCATCCAATTTAGTCTCTTGAGGCCGAAAAAATATAAAACATACCACAGAAGAACTCTTTTAACTTTCATAGAAGAAAAGGTGAACCTTTTTCGTATTTAGTCAGGGAGGTCCAAAAAAGGTTAAATTACCACCTATCTAATGCTCCTTCGAGAGCAGCATATAGCTTGAGTTTTACGAGTGTGAAGGAAAGCAAGATCACTTGAAAAGATCCATTTGAGTACGAGAAATGGGGCTTACAACAATAAACTCAATGCTTTGTTCTTGGTGTTTAACAAGCATGACAAAGACATGAAGTACACTCGGAATCTTTTTCATGTTTAGGAACAGAGCAAGAAAAAGAGAAAATTGAGCTCATACTGGGTGTTCCTTTTCCGTAAATTTAGTCCCTCAGGTCCGGAAAAGTGATAAACCTATACCTGAGAATACTCTTCTCAATTCCATAGAAAAGAGTGTGATCCTTTCTCATATTATTCCACATGGTCCGAGAAAGAGATAACCTACCACCAATGTGGATGCCCATTCACATATTCTTAATGAGCTTGAACGAACAAGTTTACTCGGGAGTCAAGTCTGTTTTGAGGAGTTAGATCTGGGCCTAAAGAAACTCCATAAGGGCGGGGAGTATTATAAAGGATAGATTGTAAAAAGAGACCAAAATGAGGCTCAATTTGGTGTGAAAAATAGCTAAGAAGACTCCTTTGAACCTCTGATAGTTGCAGCATGATTATCGAAAGACAATAAGTAGGTTCTAAATGAGGATACTCATGGGAGGAAAGTCCTATCCATGGAAGAACAATGGTATAAACGAGGAACTAATGGTTAAATATACCATAGTCCGTGGTCGAAGTGTTAATGCTAGGATTAAGATGGATTAGGTATAAATGTAGAATGCATGTGAAATGACCAAAAAACCATCCCATATGAGCGAAAAAACAACTTAAAACGACCATAAACCTGTCACATGGAAGAAAAGATATGGCATTAGTTTAAAAAATATGAACTATAGGGAAAAAACTCACTTTGAAAATAATTTTTCTATAAATAGTTCAAAATATGAATATAAAACTCACCATTTGATTCTTATCCAAAAAAGGAAAGTTTTATCTCTACCTTTGATTGCTCTGTGTGGATGATTCGGTTGACCATTCTCGAAACCGCAAGTGGCAGGTAAAATTACACTCCATGCTCTTTCATTTGATCCAAGTAATTTTCAATTTTGTACCCAAATTATGTTTTCAAGCGCCCTCAAAGCATGAACGTTGTGTACATGGGTATGGTATGTTAATAGTCGCGTACACACATTCTGTACGCGGGTATGGTATGTTAATAGTCACGTACAAGCGTTCTATGCGTGGGTTTCCCGAAGGAAAGTCACGTACAGTACACGACTTTCCCAAAGGACAGTCTCGTACACTGCGCGAGGTAGAAAAAGAATATATATGGTCAAAAATTCAGTTTTTTATATGAATCTAATGGTTTGAAATTGCTTGATATTAGATTGAAAGATGGTGCTTGAGTGGAGGGAGAGGGAACATGAAGACATGGATCAAGAATCTCTACAAGATGCCCCCACGGTGAATGTTTTACGTCAGAGTGGGTTATTGAAATTCTTCTGTACCTCACCTATGCGGTCAAATGTCCTCCTATTAGAGTTTTTGATAAACTATTGGGATCACGATCTTGGCATGTTTGACCTTCAAGGTGAGTTTCTAGAGGTTACTTCGGAATATGTCTATTTCATTTCCAGTTTATCACTACAGGGAGCTACAGGGAACTTGGAAGGTACCGACAGAGACGGTGACCTTCTAAGTGTACAGGACTACATAGACATATATTGCGAGCCTGGCACTCAAAAGATGGGTAGCTACATCCCTATTGTTCACATTCGCAACTTTCCTTTACAAGTATTGGCGAGCACTATAGTGAGGGTTGCAGGGTCATCATCACTTCACCTTGCAACTCGAAACCAATGAGACTAGCAGTGGACTGTATACAGGGAGCCCTATATAACTGGTGTTCGGGAGTGATCCCGATAATGAGGAAATAGCTCTCTGACTACAAAAGAGACAGGAAGAAGAATTTTGGTTATTCTAGCATGTTAGTATCCTTTTTCTTTGAGAGGGTGATAGGTTTTAGTCCTACAGTGGCATTGCCAGTTCGTTCTCCCCGTCAGCCTAGGTTGAGTAGGTGGGGAGAGATCTTCCTCCACCAAGGAGGCAGTGGATTGGTCCAAAGTTTCTATGATGACGACTTCTAATTTTGGTGGGAGCGACAGTTACTAGCATCGGAGAAGTTTCCATGTGTTGGGTTAGATTTCCAAGGTGATACTGACCTTGTCCTCCCTCCTGGAGGAGCATGGGGAGAGTCAGGTATTTTTATTTTCAAAATTTTAAATTTTTTATGAATTTTAATTATAAAGATATATACATATGTATAAGAGTTCTAATCCTTTTAAAATATCAAAATGCAGATATTGAACCAATCCTCCCTGTTGGGAATCCATGCATGTATGTGCGCCCTGTGTGGGTAGAGGACAAGGGTTTGATTAGGGTTCTTGAGGGAAATCTGGCCAAGCTTACCCAGAGAGTACCTACCTTACGCATTGATAATATCCCTGCCATCATGCAGGAGCTAGTGGTTGGTATACCACCTGTCTGGATATGCCTTATGAGGCATGTAGCGAGAGCAGTACTTGTGTATATAGATGTTGTTGAGGCTGCTGAAGCCGAGGAGGTTGAAGAAGCCCAAGCGCAGGGTGATCAGGATGATCGGGGGGACCAGGGTGGTCCAAGTGACCAAGGTGGTCAAGCTTAGACTTAGGAGCATTTTATGGACTTTGATCCATGTTTTGTATAGTTTTTGTATATTATACAGTTATGACTAGATCTGAGGATCAGAAACTTGACCTATATATATGGACAGATATTCACATATATATATATATATATATATATATATTGTCGATTTATTTACAAATGTTTTTTATGTGTCTGTTATATCTTTTTTATGCAAAATGTGTTAAATGCCAATCCAAGATATAATTAGCATATGCATCAGTTAATGAATTTTGATTTCTTGGAATATGATTGAATATAATAAACTCAAAATTTCTTTCCAATAACCTAACTTGCATAAACTAACGTAATAGAATAGGGTTCCGCACCTAATAAGCTCAATTGAGCTAGGAAACCACCAGCTGAGAGTCCAGTCGAACTTCCAGCTGAGTGATACCACGTGACAGAAAGCATCCCATAAAATCTCAATGACAACTCTATATTCAGCCACATTATTGGTAGCAGGACCTAAGCAAGCGCCTCCTAAGGAAACTAACTGTCCTGAGGGCGAATAAATGACCCATGCAGCTGAAGCCAAATTACAAGTGTGGCGACTGGCATCATCAATGAAACCTATGAACCACTCATAAGATATCTGTAACAACCAAAAAATGGTATAAAAAACACAATCCGATGAACTATTGTACATAAAAATACATACAATAAAAGACAGGAAAAAGCGCTAAGCCTAAGCATAGTACTTTTTCAGGTAGAGCCCATTTCTAGGCTCAGGCAGCTGATTCCCCTCGAAATCAATCAATTCAGATGTGCCCTTCTTTAACACCTTTGACACAACATAAGGTCACAACCACATAGAATTGAACTTTCCTGCCCCCATGGGTTCTTTGTCTTGATCCCAGAGTAAAACAAGCTCCCCTTCAGAGAAAATTCGAGGCTTGATCGATTTATCGTATTGGCTTCTTACCCTATTTTTATGAGCTTCGTTTGTTGTCAGCGCATCTCTACGCTAGTCATCTAGATGTTTAAAATGTAATAAACGTTCTTCCAGCTCAGTCGTATCAGGTAACACATGAATAGCAGTTTTTAAGGACGGGATTTCACATTCGACTGGGGTAACTACTTCCACTCCATGAACAAGTTGGAAAGGAGAAAACCCTATCGCAGTTTTCACATTGGTCTGATATGCCCAAAGTGTAGGATACAACATGATGTGCCAGTTGGAATGGGCTGCATTAATAGTACATTTGAGAATAGTTTTCAAAGTTTTATTAACAACCTCGACTTGACCGTTTGCTTGAGGATAGAACGAAGATGAATGTTCTTATCTAAACCCTAGCATAGTGGTCAATTCAGTCATCATACTATTTTGGAAATGACTGCCATGGTCAGTGACAATCACCTTAGGGATACCGAATCGTGCGATAATTTGGTTGAAAACGAAAAAAGTTGTAGTTTCCCTGTCAGCTTTAAAGGTCGACATTGCCTCTGCCCATTTCATGAAATAATATACAACGACAATGATATGTTTGTGCCCCCCAGCCAAGACTGGGTTACACGTCACATAATCTATCCCCCGCTTCATGAAGGGGCCCACTGAGATGACAGAAAATAATGGAGCGGGATGCGACTGCATGTTTCTGGTGTAAAGCTGACAAGGATGACAGCACTTCATGGATTCCGCACAACCTATAAATATCGTGGGCCAGAAATAATCGGCATGTAATATATTTTGGGTTGTTGCTAACCCAGATAAATGACCCCCATAGGCTCCACTATGGGCATCATTTATGACAATCTATGCTTCTTCGTGGGTAAGACATCGACTCAAAACGGAATCTACCCCTCTACAATATAAAGTATCTCCAATAATGAGGTAGTTCTTGGCATGTACGTGAAGTTTACGTCATTCTTCCGGCGAGAAGGCTGTAGGGTACTTCAAAGTCTAGAGATAGATAAGTATATATCTGTACCAGGGGTCAGAGGTGGAAATCAAAAATATATGTTAATCTAGGAATGAGTCTTTTTCAATGGTTGCATCTTCCTCAACTGGAAATTTTGTAATGAGCTCAGCAAAAACTAAGGATTTTTTGGATTTGGCGGATTGAAAAACCAAGTCAAACTCTTGGAGAATGACTATCCATTTGTTGAATTTGCCTCCAACTATCCATCGAGACAAAACAATTTGAAAAGGATTAACATCCACCACTACCGTTGTAGTCCTCATTAAGATGTAGTGACGCAACCTTTGAACAGCATACACAGCTGCTAAGGCCAACTTCTTGACGTGGAAATACCTAAGTTCAGGTCTGGCGAAAGCACAGCTGACATAGTAGACAACATGCTGTTGGAGCTTATCATCCTCCTAGACTAGTACTACCCCTATGGTCGACTCAGATGCGGCTAGATACAATATAAAATCC
The DNA here is from genome assembly GCA_001517045.1 of Pseudotsuga menziesii. Taxonomy (NCBI): domain Eukaryota; kingdom Viridiplantae; phylum Streptophyta; class Pinopsida; order Pinales; family Pinaceae; genus Pseudotsuga; species Pseudotsuga menziesii. The sequence goes on along the minus strand of LPNX010822389.1, from coordinate 169,206 downwards.
CGAGAGTAATCTGTTGGATGCAATAACGGTGCCAACAACAAAGATTTTTTTAATGCCTCGAATGTGAGTTGTGCAATTTCATCCCATATAAATGGGGTGTCCTATTTTAACAGGCACATGAAACCTTTAGTAATCTTGTCATAATTTACAATAAAACGTCGAAGGAAATTGGATTTCATCTGCATGCTCTGAAGCTGCCTGATAGAACGAGGAGGAGGTAGATTTACGATGGCCTCAACTTTCAAAGGATCCACCTGAATGCCTTTGTTAGAAACAATGAATCCGAGCAGTGTCCCTGACTCGACACAGAAAACGCACTTGTGGGGATTCAAGCGAATTTTATAGTATCTGCATCATTCAAAAATCAAACGCAAGTGATCTGGGTGATCGATCCTCTTATGAGAATGTGCTCGCAGATCATCAAGGTAGGGTTTGACAATGGATTTAATATCATGAAAGGAAAAATTCATTGCCCACTGAAAGGTTTCCCCATCATTTTTCAATCCAAAAGGCCTTTTCTTGTATGCGAAGGTACCCCAAGGACAAATAAAAGTGGTTTTATGTTGGTCTTCCAGTTTAATTAGATTTGATTATATCCAAAGAAACCATCCATAAATGAAAGGACTTCACTTCCCACGTAAGCATCAATAATTTGATCTATAAATGGTGTGGGATAGTTGTCCTTAGGACAGGCTTTGTTTAGATCTCGAAAGTCAATACAAATGCCTATGGTTCCTTGCTTTTTGTCAACAGGAACAGGGTTGGATACCCATTCTATTAAAGCTATGGGATAAATGAAACTGGATTTCAGCAGTTTCTCAACTTCAGCCTTCACTGCCACCGCTTTACGTGGGTTGACAAGTCTCAACTTTTGCCGAACGGGTCTAGCATCAAGGTATGTTCGGATTTCATGCTCAACTATTGATGGATCAATGCCTGGCATCTCCTCATATGACCAGGAAAAAAATTCATGGAATTCCTTAAATAAGGCCGTATAGATCGCAAACTCCTCCAGAAAGCAGTTTGCATCGATGTGTACGTTTTCCACAACGTTAGGATTTACAGAGATGTTGATAGCGATTATATCAGAAATGTGTGCCATATTCCCCTCAGCAAACATTCCTTCCCTTGGTAATGGATTAATAGGCGTATCAACATCACCTGCCAGTCTCATATGGAACTCCTGGTTCTCTATCCTGCTTAACTCTGGAAGAAAATAGGATCGATGGTGAAGATCTTCATAGATCTTATCTCGTCCGCACATGGCTTCCAAAATGGCTTCATCCGAAGGTAAAACCATATCTAATCAATCTCTAGAATGCAAAGAGTTCTCTACCCAAGCAGGCAAATAGGATTCTTCTAGTTCCTCTGAGACTGTGAGAGGGACTGGAATTGGATCAACAGCAGTATGGACAATAGCTTGATAAGCAACTTTCGCTACCGATAAGGGCACTTCAGGTTCATGGTAGGAAGGAAGAACCCAAGGATCAATTCTATCAACAACTGTTGCTATGGGATTCCCCACACTAGTAGAACCTATATAATTAATCGGAGCTAGAAAATCAAATGTGCCCATCAATGATGCATACATTCCATCCCCTAAGCTCTCTAAATAAGGTCTAACCTGATCAACCAATGGTATGGTGGACTCATTAGTTTCCATGCGGCATTTTCAAGTAAAACTGAGTTGGTCAACAGTAACCAACTTCCCTTCGTGTGGAAACACTACCACTCGAAAAACGGCCGATGCAATAGCAGACATGGCATAAGTCCAACTTCTCCCCAAGATCAAGTTATAATCCAAAGGTGCATCAATTACCTCTACCTCAAAAGACACTGCTTTCCCTTCCAACTTAATTTCGAAATCCGGTAGGATACCATGTGGATGGAATGACCTTCCACCGAAAGCAGTAAGTAGGGTGTTCGATGGAACCAGCTCTGGGGATCCAAGAGCTTTCCAACAAGATAGGGACATAACACATGTAAAAGCACCCTCATCGACAACTACCCTTCCAATGGTCTTTCCACCATGGATAACATCTATCGATAAGGCTACATGATATGGTAGGCAAATTTTGACATCAGACAAATTAAATCTCGCCATGAGACTTGATGAGTCCATACTGCCTAAGGCTGCTAAGAGTGCAGCCCGCTGGGCGGGACAACTCTATAACACCTCTAAAGCTGACATTGCACAAGGAGTTTGGGATAAGTCTTCAACTACAAAGTAGTTTTCTGCAGCCCTAGCATTAGGATTATGTAAGGTTTTCTTAAAGACACCCTTCGGTATCTTGGGCATAATTTTGGCAGGTTTCTCAATCGTGAGAGGGTTAGAAGTTTCACCTGTCGACTTACCCTTCTCCAATGTCTCTTTTTCATAGTTCTTGTTCCTAGTCTATAGTAAAGTCTCAGATCGAACCATGTTGATATAATTGGGGTCAGGAGCATTTGGGGTGCCCCCTTTTGAATTTGAAGCTGAAGCAGAATTCTGTCCTTGGGGAAAAGGATCCTTCAGGACAGCTGGTTGTTGGGATTTTAACAACTTCTAAGCTTGTTCCATAAGGGGACATAGATGGGTCAGGTGATCTTCATGGCACAACTTACATGGGAATTTCACCTTCTTCTTTTCTTTCTTGCCCCCATCAGCATTGTTTGTGGGTTTTTGCTTGTTTTGGTTTCCCTCACCCTTTTTTCCTCTCTTCTTTTTCCCACCGAGCTGCTGATTTCCCTTCTGAGAGGTTTGTGCAAAAACATTTGCATTTTGGGGTGAGGGGGAAGCCTTTGTTTCCTCCGCCATAGAATGTTTGATGGTCAGCTGATGGAGTTGTTTAGCCAAAGATTCTACAGTGGGAGAATTCACGGAACCAACCACACCATCGGCATGGCGTCCAAGCTTAGATTTCTCTACATTGTGCATTGGCCTCGGTGCCTCAGGGATAATTTCATATAAGATCCTAGACTGATAATATATCAAATCTAGTTGTTGGGCCCTGAGGATAGCTTCTTCCTCATTCATCACTCCTGAAGTAGATACATCCTTAGATATATAAGGCAATAGGGATTTAAGGAACCATTCTAATAAGAACTTGGGAGGAATAGTGGCTTTGATAAGGCTCTTCCATCTTCTCCACTCTTAGATGTGATCCAAAATATAAGTGGCCATGTCCTGCCGGAAGGTAGATAATAAGTCTGTCCTGAAATCATAAGGGACAGGAAGCTAGAAGTGACTAAGGAATGCATTAGCCAAGTCCCAAAAACTGCTAAATGTAGCAAAAGGCAATTCAATGTACCATTTTGTTGCAATACTGGTCAAAGTTCTTTGGAACAACCTCAACCAAACTGAATCCTCGTTCAGTGAGTTGGAAGAGCACCATAAACAGAAAGTGGTGGCATGAGCTCAAGGATCATCACCAACTTTGCCTTCGAATTTTGGGATGTCCGAGGGCAGCTTGGTAGGGACGGGTGGCTAGGAGGGGTCATGTCTTACCGGGTCATTCATCAGTTTCAACAAATCTGGCAAGTTTAATGTTGCCAGGAAATGGAGTTTGGGTCTAACCGGAGCACTAAAAGTACCAGTTTGGGGATTAGAGGGACTTGCCCCCATATTCCCATATGTGAAGGTGGGGTTGCCCCCTGCTGCCGGTTGTGAAATGGATGGGTTTCTTTGGAAAGGATTCCATCCATAATCCAATGGATTGTTTATGTGGGATGCACTATAAGAGGTTCTAGCTGCCCTAGTCGAAGTTGGGGTTTGGACTATAGGAGCAGGTATCCCTCCGCTAAAAAGAGAAAAGGGAGAGCTCGTGAACGGAGCTGAAACTGGAGTTTGAAAACCTTGACCATAAGGATTAGTGTTTCCAAACTACACCCCTACATATGAGGGTGTTGGGCCTACGTATGGAGTGGATGGGGGAATGTGCCCCCCATTCCAAGGAAATCCTTGCACAAAAACCGAGGATCTTATAGGACCACTCTGGGCAGTGTGTGCAAAGGAAGTAGGAACTATAGGTACACTAGGAATCCCAGTGACCATACCACCAAAAGCACCTACTAAACTTGTGGGAGCCGGTGGTTGAACCACTCGACTAGCTGGAGTTAAGGGTGTAGTAGGTATACTTGTTCTAGGGGCACCTACCGGGGAGGTAGCACCCCTTCAGCCGGAGCGGTTGAGGTGGAAGTAAAAGAACTTTATCCTATAGTAGACATTATTCTGCCCATAGGGACACCAATCACAGGTGGATTGAAAGAACGAACCTGAATGATCACCGTATTGTTTAAGTCAGTTAGAGGTGAATTGAAATTCCTTACAAACTCGTCAGCCTGCAAGTCTTCTATCTCAATTGTGTTTAAATTAAAATGGTTTTCCCTAAGTTCTGGATCACCAAGAACTTCACTAACTCCTATCGGTTCAAAAGAACCATCTATGTCCAATCTCCGCCTTTGAGGGGGAGGTGGAGGTTCCAATGTGATAAGCAGACCTTCTGATAGATTGGTCCTCCACGATTGTAAATTTGACTCTTCACACCCTAAGGTCGGCTAAAAAGACAAACCACAGAGCAATGACTACAAAAATTTCCTAAAGTCTCAACAATCACAAGGGGTAAAAGATATGCTTTCCCGAAGAAAGCTGAGAGATAGTTTATTGGCATCCTTGAAGAGGTTCTTAGGCACAAGCGGAGGAATCACCCGCCGCCCTCCTACACTTTCAACAAGGGTTACCTTCCAAGCCCATCCAAGGTGAACCAGAAATAGCCTTCCGGTTTACCTATGTATAAACCCTAGATGTCCAAGAGACTAGAGGCTACCTTAACTATATCAACAGTCTGGGGGGACACTCGCAATCCTGATTCGTACGCATGGGTAGGGTAGCAAAGCCCGAAACTCTATATAGGATAGAATCCCCATATGCGTAAAAACCCTGGTCTACGTTTTGACAAGGAATCGGAGGGTTATCTGCTCAGTCCAATGCCTCCACGTGGCCTCGTGCTTAACTCCCATTTGAGATGAGCTTCCTAGATACTATCAACACATAAAAGGATTTACCTATCGATTGGCCAACTACGTCTGAATTTAAGTACTTATGGGGAGTTTACACTTCCTATCCCACAAGTCTAGCCTAAGCTAGTAGATGTATGACCCTATAAAACAAAAATTACTAATCAATTTTAAATTATAGCATTCATTTTAAGGGTTGTTCTTAATCAGAGGGTAAGTGGCGTGAATGACCATGATATTATAGACTCTATACGAAAAGTAAAATAGGTGTATAAATGAATTCCAAAGCAAATTATCACTATTTAAAGCAAGCTCTTTTTCTTTTTTTTTGTTAATATGAACTAATGAAAATGCAACTAGGAAAGACAAAACTAAGACTTACTTTTGTAATTTTTGAGATTTTATTTAAAACTGAAAGTACAAGTACCATATGAAATTCAAATGCAAATGTTTCCAATGCTTTTCTTTTCACTTTTCAAATTCCTCAAAGATTACTATGCACCTAAATGCAAAAATTCTTGAGTATGCTTGAATCATCAAACTATATAAAGTAAGCAAAAATGAAGTATAGTAGACTTATAAGAACCAAAGATCAACCACCTAAGGAAGACTTGGAAAACACCTAGCTTGGGAAGACACAATGAATGAAAATCACTGAAATCAATCAAAGGCAAGTGACAAACCAACACTACTTGGAAAGAGCATGGGATATATGATATCTAGAACCCTGATCACTGATTCAAACACACAGCACTTGGACCTATCACCCAATAGGAAAATCCACCTCAAATTGCTAAAAGAAAGACAATCCAACCAACAAAAACTAAAGGGCTTACTGAAAAGCACAAAGTATGGTTAACAAGGCTATCAAACCTATAGTGAAATTCTAGTACTAAAGACCCCAAACCAAGACAAAATCCAAAGAAGGAAATGGACAAGCAACCCTACCCAAAACTTTTGTTGCTAAGGTATGTACGCAACTATCTAGTTGAGCAACCCACATACTATACGTGACTGTTCAATACAACAACCCGCGTACACAAACCTCTGTATGCGACTGTGTAGCACAACAACCTGCGTATAGGAGTAAAATTTTTCAAAAAAAGAAAAATTATAAAGGTATTTAAAACACCACTACAAGTCCAAACCAAGACAAAAAACCACACACTGAATCAAAGCAAAGAATGGGCAAGGATCTACAAGACTAACCCATAGCAGGCTGGTCTCCCCAACGGAGTCCCCAGTTCTGTTGTTCAGGATTAAACACCCTTGTAACCTAGGGTCTGGGGTTACCAACTTACTACTAACCTTGCAGGTAATCAGCTTTAATAGAGTACAGAAAGGAAATAGGAAGAAATTCTTGACTCACCCGATTACCGATGGTTGATCCAAGCTTGATCTTATTTCGCTCTGCTTCTCTCCAAAGCTTCCAAGGATGCACCTCCTTCACCTACAAAGAGCAAATTCTCTAAGTACAATATTATACATGTATATAAGAGAGGTTAGATAAACAATATATCTAGTGCATAATTGAATATATTCATCAACCACGATACATGAAAGAGACTCAACATAATGTTGGAAGAAGAATTCTCTTTATTAAAAACTAGTGAATGAGATAAGAGTAAAACCCAGATTCTGAGACAAGGACTCCTCTGCAACCAAAGGACTCTGAGTTCTACTACTCCAAGACTTCTGAAGATATACCACCAGCATAACTTTGCTCTCCAAACTTGATTGATTAATTCCCTCCCCAAGGCCTCTATTTATACTTTGGGAAATAGAGTGGTTTCGAAGGTTGAGGAGGTTGAAACAGTTAAGATATTTAATGATTAGAACCCAAGTAATCTCCATTAATCATGATTTATATTTTTTAATGTCGAATCAATATGTATGCCACTATTGATATAGGCAACCCACGTATGACACGCGAGTTGCTTAAAGGAAACCCGCATATGCTTATGTACGCGGGTTGTAATGGAGATAGTCGCATATAGTACGTGAGTTCTCAATGGAAATAGTCGTGTACATACGCGAGTTTCAATGAGGATAGTCGCGTACACAACTCAACACTTAGAAAAACAATATGGCAAGCTAGTTCAAGGGTAAATGCATATCATGTCATGCCCGTCTATAGTGTTTTGACAAACTTCAATCCTAACATGTCCTTTTGTGTACCAACATAAGGAATGTCGGCACTCAGACAGAGAAGTGCCATTTGGGTTGATAACACCACCTGGTGTCATGAGCAAGCCAGTAATGGCCACCTTAAACTTACCCAACTTTACATTGGGAATTCCCATGTGGTATCTTGATCCACCGGCTCAACCACCAATGCCCCAGGTAGTTTTAACCCCCGTGCAACCTATTGTGATCGAATCTCATCCTTCACTCAACCTACAAAAACTAACCACCACACCCACACCCGCACCGCCCCACCCAAAAAGAGTTAGGGGAAAAAACACAAAAACTACCGTTGAACCTCGACTGATCCCACCTTGCGCCGTCTGTGAAGTACAGGGCCATCCAACTCAAAACTGTCCTGAAATTCATGCACACCTAGACACCATGGAGACAACAGAAAACCTCCCCATGGTTGAACTCCCAAGTGGGCCAATAGTCAGAAACAAGTCATTGAGAACAAACCATGCATGCACCCTTTGTGGATTATATTGACACTATTCTCACCACTGTCAAGACTTGTCCGAGTTCCAAATGGCTCTGGCCAACCTCTGACAACATTCCCTTGAATCTGAGATCACTCTGATCAAAGAAGTTCACCCCCCACCTCCTTCTTCGGACACCATGTCTATTTACATGATGTCCAGTTCTACAGACCCTCTTATCTCCACCATCACCGACGGTCCATCAGACCTGTCTCTTTCACTATTTCCGTAGCCTCAAACTCAGTCGCAACCTCAACCTCAATTACTAGAGAAATAGTGGGATTCATTCCTGATCAACATGATCATTTTTATTTTTGTTTTCCTTTCCCTTTTCCTACCATTCGGGATCGTGAGCAAGTATGTCTTGGAAACCCACAATTTACAAGATTTCACACTAGGAGTTCCTGCATGGTACCTTGAACCACCTACCCTACCTCTGAGACCCCAAGATGTGTTGACTCATGTCCAACCAATTGAGATGATGTTGCACCTACCTTTGGGTCCATCAAAGACTCCTCCCATCTTGAGGTATGCCCCTCTTTCTCCAACAGAGACTGGGGACAAGGACACCAAAACCACAACCAATAGCATTTACATGATCGCTAGCACCAGTCGCCCTTCCGTCTCATCGACCATGGAAGATCCACCTGATCTACCTCGACACCACTTACACAATGACGAGGAGATCTGTAAGACCACCTAAGGTTTTACCCCATTCCCTTTAAACCATAGTGTGGAATCAATTCTTTCCATAAAAGACCAAATTCCGTCACCCCGCCTTGCCATGACCTTCGTCTCGGCAAGGGGGCATACCTCTTCACTGAATCAAATGCTTGACTCTTCAAGAAGCTGCACAACGGGATCCACCTCAAGAGAGCCTATGCCTAATACCACCACTATAAGTCCCTTATAGTGTAGTTTTCTTCCTTTTTGTTTTGTAACATTTTTGCCACAAATTAGAAACCCCCCCATTTAGGGGTAGCACCATTAGCTACTAGTTCAGAGTCACCCGGAGCCTGTTTGAGACACCTCTCACACCTCAGGGCTCTAATATCCAAATGAGACCATCGTCTCATGTTTAAAAAGTAATTTTCGGGACCACTTCCTCGAAGTTACCTCAATTTAAGAGCCATAACATCGTGATGCAAGTGTCTTTGGACCTGTGCTTGCATCATGATTTCCTACCACCACTCATGCAGGTTTTTGGGCCACCGCCCGTAAGGCACATCATTTTGATTTTTAGCATATAGCTGTCTAATCCGTCCACCACACCTTATGCGGATCTCTAGACCATCGTACGGAAGACAGATCATTTCCTTTGCATGCATTTGGCATATAACTACCACTGGACTTGCACTCACATCACATGTAGTCAATTCCATCCACCACAACTCACACACACAACTCTCTTTACCTCTGTTCAAGAGCCACATTGGTTTGCGTGCCACTACCGCACTAATTCATGTGCCTCTGTCGCGATCTATCCCATGTATGTCCAAGAGCCACCTGCTCCATCCATACTACATGGATGACCTTTGGACCACTATCCATTGTCCCGACATGGGGGCACCATCAGTGCCCCCTCGATCGGTTGACCATAATAGAGTTTCTTTTAAGCTCTTTTCTGACTCCTAAAAGAATGAAAAGATTTTCGAACGCAGCTACTTCCTTTACCGCTCGGTAAAGTATAGGAAAGGGCGTCTACATCATCTCATTTATCTCCTTTTGCAGACTATGTAGACCATCAAATGAAAAGGACCACCTTGGCACATTCAATCCAAGACCGTTCCCCTCTGCATACTTTTATGCTTTCTCGGGCAGAGGGGCCGAACTTTACGAAAAAGCTCACCATGGGTTGTCATTAAGCTCTTTTCCATCCTTCTCATCAAGAAAATATTTCCAAGAAAACTTGGTCTTGTTCATGCTTGTAAAAGTATCTGAATGACCGTCTAGTCAGTATAGGTTTAACCTTTTCCAACCTGACTGGACTACCAACGGTAAAGAAGTCTCCCATCCCCTAAAAGGATGGGCGAGCTCTCCTGTGTATACTTTTATCCTTTTTTTGGCACAGGAGACTACCAACTAAAAATAACCCCCACTGGATTCTTCTTCGTGCTTTCAGACTCTCTAAAATTGAAAGCACCATCAAGCATTTACTTTCTCGGGCTCACCAAAAATCCACGAGATCGTACCATAATGGTGTCTCTAGACACCACCCCACAACTAACAGTTTGGCAGCATTCCCACTTTGGGTCACCTTTGTTCAGAGTACTCTACAATGTGTCTTCCTTGGATCCCATCAGTACCAAAAGTATCAACCTCCCCCAAGTATTTCCCATCTGTAGTGACATTCCCGGTATTACAGCTATGATCCCTTTCCCATGAGTCAGTTTCATTTGCTACCTAGTCTTCCCTGTCGTCATACTTTGAAAAAAGGAAGTTTGACTCTACTACACTCCCTCTTCCCCTGTTCAACTCCTTCCCTCCCCCCCCCAATTCAGTGATTTAGTCCACAGATTGTCTCACATCTTTCGGTTATCTCCCTCGCGCTTCTTGTCAAGGAAACACCACTGCCTTGACCAGGGGCAGGTCTCCCTTTGTCGACGACAACACATGTATTCCAAAGGATAGACCCAGAGGTCCCTGTATACTAGTTTCATTAACCTCATTGATGAGTTCCTTGGACCACTTGAGAGGAGTCCTTAGTGCCTCTCGGGATGGTTGTTTCTCACGTGCTCGACTCCAACTACATCATCGTACCGTTGAGATTCGCACAGGGTATTGGTCCGTGCAGTATTTGGTCAAAGACCCCAGATGTCACCTGACTCTAGCACATTGATGAGTCTATTCAAGGGACCTAAACAGGTTTATGCCCCTTGTGATTTTTGAGTTGTGTTGGAGATAGTGTTCAGAAGCCCCAGCAGTGCTTCTATATAGATTTATGATTGATGCAGCATACTTGTACCACAGGGACTCTTACTTTCCATCAGTGAGTCCATACAGCTATGTACTGTTCCAGATCCAGCAGGCTATCAGTCATCATGATATAGCATTCCATGAGAATTCCATGGGTCCAATATAGCAGTTCTTTAGATAAATATTGTATTCAGCTTCTAATTGAGGCAACCATTATTGTATCATCAGTTGTACATGATCGGCTCTTGTATTATAGAGCATAGATCATATTATTCTTTTGACTTTGTTACGAGGATGGGGATGCCCACCTTGTCCATATACATGTCACACATTATTTGTATCTCACCCATTGATGGGAACCATATTAATACAAAATCCAAAATCCACCATGCCCCAGCCCAGGAAGCACCACCTCTCTGCAGAAAAACCTATGATGTCCACCGGCCATACGATGAGCTCCTACCCTCACACATTAGGGGGAAATCTATTAACCCAAAAAACCCCTCACTCAGCTCTAAATGGCCTACACCACCCAAGGACACCCATGCACAACCCTCATTTCACCCCGTTGGAACCCCACACCCTCAAAAAGGCTTAAGAATGAGCAAAAGGGCTTAAATTCCCCTAAAAAGAGCCAAAATAGCTCTCATAAGGGCTAAAGCCTCCAAAAAAAGGGATAAAACCCCTCAAAGGAGCTTAAAACCCCAAAAGGAGCTAAAGATAGGGAGGAAGGGGCTAAAAGCCCCAACCAAGGGCTTAAAACCTTAAAAAACCCAAAAAAAAGATATAAATAGAGGGTTGGGGGTCACTCTCAAATCATTCCTCCCTTGCATATTGTTATGCTGCCCGAGTGGATGCCTTGAGACCATTTGCCTCTCAAGCCACCCACACTCCCTCTCATCCATTTTCCCTTTGAGCCATAGCTCCCCCATTTCCAAGAGAGAGGTGCTTCTCCAGGCATGGTGGCCTATTTCCACCAAGAGGTATAAGCTTTGTTTCTTGTCATTTTTATTATAGTTTTTCTAACATTAGTTTTCTTGCAGGTTTATTTCATGTTCTAACTACTTGTATGCAAGTTTCTGGCGTCTAACCTTGTGTGCAGGGTTTCCATATATTTTCTTCTTTTCTGTTCATTGCTTCATTTCTATTTAGTTTTTCTTGCATTAACATTAGGAACCCTACCCTTCTGTCCTATAGACGGAAGGTAGCCATTCCTTCCCTATAGCAAGGGAGAAATCCCTACCACAATGAAGATGAAGATGAAGATGATGATGATGTCAATGATGATGACGATGATGATGATGATGATGATGATGGTGGTGATGAAGACGATGAAGATGATGATGATGAAGATGATGATGATGATGATGATGATGATGATGATGATGACAATGATGAAGATGATGATGATGATGATGACAATGTCGATGATGATGACAATGATGATGTTGATGATGATGACAACAATGAATACGATGACATTGATGGTGCTAACGATGATGATGATGATGATCTCCTATCTATAAATATATGATCGCATTAACGTTAGTAACTCTTTTTAAGAAAAATAAGATAAAATAATAGGTATAATTAAATATTTACCTATCAATAGATTTCATCATCTTCTTCATCCAAGTCATCATCTGTATCATCAGATCCAGACTCAACATTTTAAGGATTGGCCATATCATCGTCGTCATCTAAGTCAGTTATGTTCATCATGTCATCGTCGATATAATCTTCATGGGCATTGTCTGCTACATCATCTGATTCAAATAATTATTGGACATCTTCTGCTAGATCATTCTGATAATCTAACTCATCATGTTGATCATGCTCTTCATCATCATCTTCTTCTTCCAGAGTACCCTCTTCATTACCTTCTTCTAGGTTATAGTTTATCGACCTTCCCCTTGGATCGTGTCACAACAAATGATCATCCCGCTTTACCTGGAACCTCCGAGTAAAATACCTATTCACATTGGATTGGAAGAACATAGGGCTCCGTTCCTGGCTCAAATAACCTTGTATTTACCATGGTAAATCCATTATCATGTTCAATAATAGTTCTATCTAGATCATGTTGATTCAATCATAACCTGTACCTTTTGACAACGAACAGAACTACCTTGAAGGATTTAAAGTCACACTGTAGAATATCTTCCAAATACCCATAGTATCAATTTTCTGAGAGTTCTGGATGTCTGTCACTTCTAGATGAAACATTGGTCACCTCAAAGACTGCAGATATCCCACAATCTGATGTTTTCTTTGTTTCATCCAATTTTTTGACGCGATATTTACAACCATTGCAGACCATAACCTTATGGTGTTTTACCTATAACAAGCAATACATGGAATGATTACATAACAATTCAATATTTATGAATAACTACATATTTATGCAGCCATACATGGAAAAGAAAATGTACATCAAAATGTAATTTGCAAAATAACAGATTTAGAGTGATTGATTAATATGCTTGTATGATTATCTTTTAAACCATATGCTAAATTGATTTCCATTTCTATAATATTTGTATCTCCATTGAGATGTGCTTCTTTTACCAATGAAGCCACACCTTCCCATGATATGCCATGACCTGATTGTTTGCATCGTTCAATCCATACCTTCATCCAATCAATATTGTTTGCGATGTATAAATGAATTGCATCCCACTGTCGACCAACTCCATGATCACAATAAACATTAAAATTCAAGACATATGTAAATTTTCTGAACAAAGTATATGCTCTTAATTGATGCAATAAATTGAATATGCAATTAGAATATGTACGATATAATTAACATCCACTAGCTAATAATTACCTTTCACCTTCCTTGATCTACCTTTCCCCTTCAGGTACCCCCCTTCAAAATAGTTATTGGAGTCTGGATCACATATGCGACGTAAATTGAGCTTTGACAATAAATTAGGAATATATTCACTAACATACAACATGTTTTGGTATACCATACATCCTTCAATCACAACACCCTCAGCACGTGCTCGTTGTCTCACCAAACCCTTCATAAATTTCAAGTGCCTCTCACCATCCACATGGACCTTAAGTGTGCAGATCCACACAATTCAATCTCCTCAACTTGGTGTATGAGGTAGTGTTCCTATGCATTGAAAAATACTGAAGGTAAATGCTTCTGCATTTCACACATGAGATGAGGAATTTATCTCCTCCAATACTTTATATCTTCTTTATGGATTTCTTTAGATGTCAACCATCTACAAGTGACGCAAACCAATAATGATAATTAACAAAAAAAACATGAAATTACATAACTTGAATTAGTGCACAAGCAACTAATCGATAATTACCTCATGTATTTCCCAAGATTATATATAACTTGTTTGACATTGTCGTCAAATTTGTCTGAGAGAGAGAGGTAGAACATACTATATCATTATACAAACCACGTCATTTTTTAAACTAGAGTATACAAACAAGAAAACAAATTTATGCAATAAAATGAAAAAAAAATTATATGGACATAACAATTATAATTACCTTGATGAAGACGTGCCAATCATGTGTTTTGAACACTGCAAAATCACCTTTTTTGTTATGATATTCTTCAAGTTCGCACAAAATCCAATGGGAAATTTAATTTTCCACATTACTTCTTTAACAACATTACTTTGTTGCTTCGTAAACATCCATGGAATTGAATTTATATTAATTTTCTCTCCGTTGCTATGAAATTGATGACGTCTTTCATTGCATGGTTTCCTTCTTGAATGTCTTTGCAAACTTTCACAATTTTATCTTTCTTTCTCCTTAGCTCCAGTAGTCACCATAATGTTTTAGTCACATTCTTTCCAATATGCATTGTATCAAATAGATGAGCAATTTGTATGTGCTCATAGTAGGGAAACCTGTTGAATTGTATAGGCTAACTTTTCATTCCTCATGGAAACCCATTAATGCCTTAATGATCATGAAGGACATCATGAATATTAGTTCGTAACTAAATTACATAAATCAATTATGGCCACTACAGTAAACAACTAACAATAAAAATTAAAATACACAACAATTCATATACGATGATACATACGTACCACCTTGACGATTTCTATTGTATTGCATCTTCCAAAGGTGAGGTGTCATTCTCCGTGGTTTTCATGCAATCTCTTGCTTCCCATTGAAAATATTTTTTCCTGTTGTTCTATACCTGTGATTCTTACAGAGAAAACGCCTATACTCATCAAACACCTCCTTTCTTAAGATTTTTGAGCGATGAGATTTGATCTTAGGACCACAAACTAGACATGCAAATTTACCCTTTGTGTGAAGACCTACAATATATAGATATAGAATATCTATGTCAATTATAATTATTTATAAACTATATTAAATAATTCATATAATTAAAAGCAATTAAAGTGGAACTTAAAAATACAAACCACAAAATTGGGTTAACCCTGGGGCATCGTGTATTGTCCATACAACCATTGCATAGAATTGAAATTGCCTTTGTCATATTGGTCTAGATACGTCATAGACAGTGAGGTCATTCCATAACTTCAATAGATCGTCTATAAGAGGTTCGATATATACATTCATATCTTTGAGTTGGTACTTACTTGATTGATTTGAAGTACATATGAAAGATATAATTATGAGAACCATTAAGATATATAAATCATGCACAAGAGTAAAATAATATATATATAACATTAGGAAACATAATATGAAAAATGAGATGCCACAACTACATTAGAAATAAAACAGTTGCAGACACAAAATACCTAGAATAATCATTGACAACATTATGTTCTCCCTCTTTATTGACAACCAGGGAGGAATGTTATTGTTGATAAAAAAAATAGGCCACACCGTGTAAAACGATTTCATCTGTGTAAATGGATTAACACCATCTGCTGCCAAATAAATCCTAATATTATGGGGTTCTTCTTTAAAGTGAGGCCACTTTTCCTCCACATCTCTAGATGCAGAACCATCTGCATGCATTTGAATAACATCATCTTGACTTCTATTCCTATCATGGTAATCCATAAATTGCGCTATGTTATTGCACCTGAACAGTCGTTGCAAACGTGGAATGATAGGAATATAAAGAACAACCTTGTGAGGAACCTTTTTTGTTACTTGATATGTCCGATATCTACTTATATGACATTTCATATATTCTATTGCAAATTCATGTTGACTATAATAAATAACATGGTCATCGGGGCATGCATGAATTGCTTCATAATGCATTCTAATCTCTTTCATGATGGAAGATAAATCTTGATATGTGCGAGGTAAAATATTTGATGGTGGTAACAAAAATTCAGCTATTAAGCTACATCAAATAAAAATAAAAATAGAGTTAATATAATATATAAATAATATTAACGAAACACACTTCATCCGTATTAATTTGAATTATGAATTAACAATACAATTATTAGAGGAACAAAGATAAGCTTTATCACAATCATATATATGTGATGGATTATTTTACATACCTTAGCATCTATGTGATTGATATGTTTGAAATACCATTCATAACCTTCAAGTTCATTACCAACAATATAGTAGAGAGAAGATTTGTTTTGGAGCCTTCATACAGGGGTTTGTATGCCTTATAAAGAAGAGGTATGTAGACATAATAGATAAATGCTATGAGAAATGATGCTAAGAAGAATCACAGGAAATAGATCTTGCTACTAAGAATTCTCACAAGCATACACAGGAAAAATAGAGAGAAGAAAAGAGACTGAATCACATGAATGAAGAGATGAATATTGGTGTGTATCCTTCCATTGAATAATTATGAATAATAGTGTACATAAATAGTACATCCCTCATAGGAAAGTAGAATTGTATGGAAACAACTCCTAAAGCTCAAAAAGGCTGACTTACCAAAATATAGAAAACCCCCATAGGTGGCTAAAGCACTTACCAAATCTATCAAGGACCTCATGAGTTGGAAAAAGCATGAGTGATTTGTAAAGGAGATGGAAATAACATGCTAATCCTAGAAAATGGAGAAAAACTAATGGAGGATGGGTTGGAAACAAAAGCTCCCAGTTTCCTAGTTGACTAGCTTTTATCTTATCCATAGAAAAGCGGGAAAAGCAGAAAAAGCAGAATAAAGCAGAACCTGATGTAAAGTCCTGTATACTAATTCTGGATGGTCAAAAGGTAGTCAAGATCAACCCAAAATTGGAAATAAATCATTCCTAGGATATAGATGGCATGTATTGACTTTAAGGTGCAAGTGGATGCCAACTAATTAAGCTAGTGGGTGAATAATTAATCAAATAATGATTAATTATTTTATCCTAAGTTGTGAGTGGGTTTAATATATTCCAATACCCCCCTATAAGTCTGACTTTTTGATGGTATGACAAAAAAATATAGATGCATATGGATGCATATAGGGCCCAGCAACAAGGCTATGGTCACCCTTTAACAATTATTATGTCCAGAAAAGTGAGGAAAGAGGCAAAACCACATGGGGAAAATCCTCCCTCAAGATAGGAAAAGGCACAGAATTTGAAATGTGTCTTCAACATATATTCATCTTCACTTTAATGAGCTGACTGAACTACTTCTGGATGAAGGACTTGTTGAAGAAATCATGAACTCCATGATCATGCACTGGAGTGTAGAACCTGCAAGAAGGAAGAGGAGAGACTCCTTGTATCTCATCAACTGATGAAGTAGGAGCATTATCTGAATGCTTCTTGCTGCTGTCAAACTCTGATCTACAAACATAATCTGAAATGGAAAAGAGATCTGTGCATACTCCTTCCCAAAGAGTACAAAAAATAAGGCAATTTATTTCACACCCAATTCCCTGAATAGCTGCAAAATTGTGATGTGAATCACATGTCAATCTTCCAATCTGATGTAGCACCTGTATAGATCTGATATGAGGCTGATAAAACTCTGATATATCAGAAATATTAGCATATGGAACAGTAAGGACAAAGGCTTCGGTGGCTCCATGAGGATATAGGGCTAGACTAGGAAAATTATGAGCAACTGGGGAAAATTGAGAGGTGTAAAAATATGAATGATGGATGGGCATAAGATCTGAACCATAAGTGTTTAGAAAATATCCAAACATGTTTAATATCAGTCCATATATGACTAAGGACATGGATTACCAGCCACTGAAAGTTACGAAAGACTTCAAACCATGTAAGATAAATATCACTGCATAAGAGACCAATGAGGAATCAACTAGTGAGCTTGGGATTTGTATAGTCTTTGGATTATTCAGAGGTGTGGTAGATGGTATGGATGGTGGTATTATATGTGTATCAACCTGCAAATATTATTCTAAATCAGAATCCAAAGGATCACATATAAGCATATCAATAGACTCATGGGAATACACTGGTAATGAATCCTCTGTATGAAAGGAGGAAAGAATGAGATGTTCACAATATTCAAGAAGGCTCTGAGTATTAATGCCAAGAAAAAAGGAGGATATTCTGAAGCACATGATATCAAGTAAGGTAAGTGGTATGACACAAATAAGGCTTGATGTGTCTAAGCAAACATACTGGAAGTCATTGGGTTGCGCACCATCAATGAGAGAGGTATGCATAAGGTGTGAAGAATTTGGCACATAGATCTCAGAATCTAAGATAGGAGATTTAGAGAAAAATGAATGGGTTATAGGATCATAATAAATATCAGCAGCAGATCCATATGTTACTTCTTTTTCATCAATAGTATCACAAGAAGAAAAATCACCTTCAAGAGACACAGAAAAAGATGGCTCTTCAATATTTGCTTCTTCATTAAAGGAGGAAGCATTTGAATGAAAGAGGGCAGCAGAAACATGAACTGTATGAGAAACTTCTTCATCATGATCAACTTCATAAGAGAATGTAGAGGCCAAGAAATCTTGAGAAAGAGAACAAGAGGAGATGCTAGGTTCGCTCCATGCTTCATCTTCAATTTCCTGCAAACCAAAAGCTTTGTCCAAAATTTTCCAAAGCTCAAATGGAAATTCAGCAGAATCTATGAGATGATATATATTTGGAGACATTCCCAAACACATAATTCCATAATCTCTATCACAATTATTTATCCAATCAATCTTCTCTTCATAAGACTCAGGTTCACTCAATGCACCAATGGAGACATCAAAGAGACATTGCCTCTTCAAGTATGCACTCATCTTTGGCTTCCAATCAGCACAGTTGAAAGGAGATAGTAGAGGAAATTTTGAATCCATATTGAAGTTGTTGATACGCTCTAATATATACTCTCTGCAACCTGCAAAACAAACTAGGAGAAAATCGTGTAAGCTAGACAAGCTCTTCTTCAGAAAAGGATAGGAGACTGGAAGCGCTCCTCAACTCTGTAGAACTTGATCAACCTTGTAGCTCTGATACCATGTAGAAATAATAGATCAATTCTATGAGCAATGATGCTAAGAAGAAGCATAGGAAATAGATCTTGCTACTAAGAATTCTCACAAGCATACACAGGAAAAATAGAGAGAAGAAAAGAGATTGAATCACATGAATGAAGAGATGAATATTGGTGTGTATCCTTCCATTGAATAATTATGAATAATAGTGTACATAAATATTACATCCCTCATAGGAAATTCGAATTGTATGGAAACAACTCATAAATCTCAAAAAGGGTGACTTACCAAAATTTAGCAAACCCCCATAGGTGGCTAAAGCACTTACCAAATATATCAAGGACCTCACGAGTTGGCAAAAGCATGAGTGAGTTGTCAAGGAGATGGAAATAGCATGCTAATCCTAGAAAATGGAGAAAAAATAATGGAGGATGGGTTGGAAACAAAAGCTCCCAGTTTCCTAGTTGACTAGCTTTTATCTTATCTATAGAAAAGCAGGAAAAGCGGAAAAAGCAGAATAAGGCAGAATCTGCTGTAAAGTCCTGTATACTAATTTTGGATGGTCAAAAGGTGGTCAAGATCAACCCAGAATTGGAAATAAATCATTCCTAGGATATAGATGTCATGTATTGACTTTAAGGTGCAAGTGGATGCCAACTAATTAAGTTAGTGGGTGAATAATTAATCAAATAATGATTAATTATTTTATCCTAAGTTGTGAGTGGGTTTAATATATTCCAACAAGGTATATCGTGAACATCGTCAAAGTCATCAATATTTTCATTATCATTGTCATCATCATCATCCATTCTAACATTAAATGAATCATGTATCAATTTATTTGTACCATCATCTTCAACTACATTATTAGTATGATCATCTTCTTCAATATGATCAATCACTTGTTCTCCATTAAATGTATACGCTCCATGATCCTCCGGTACTTGTTTTGAAAGCACTTCCTCTGGACGATATGCCGTAGGATGTATTTCCTTTATAAATACATGAATACATCAATAGTTAATAGTTAATATAGGAAATATTAAAATAATACATTCATTTAGCAAAGCAAAAAAATATTAAAAAAAATTATAATGCTAAACCTACAAATGGACGATATCCATTCCCCCCCTCAACGTGTCCATGTTCACTACAATGTTTTGTGGTTGTCGTGATCAATATTATTCTCCTCTTAAATCTCCCTACATTGACTACAAGGACAATAACATTTCTCATCACCCCTTCGTTTCACTGCATCCCATAGTCTAACAAGTAATTGTCAATTTTCTTCCTTTGGATCAAGAATATTTCTATTTGACATTTTGTCACAAACTTCATGAATGAATACTGTTGTTAATCTTAAAAAATCAAGTTCCACGCATCACAATTTTCTCAAACAGTGGTTTGTCGAAGAATATAAAAAATCCCGCAAACTGTCTGTCAAAGAAAAAAAAATTCCCCAAACCGGAAGTCGAAGAATAAAACAATTCCTCAAACCTTCCGTCGAGGAATAAACAATTTCCACAAACCGTTCGTCGAGGAATGAATAATTTCCCCAAACTGTCCGTCGCTTCTATAGAAAACATGTCAAAATGTTTAAAAATGTTTATATTTATAATTCCACGGTCGTTGGATATCCGACGAACTGAACCTAGTTACCATTGTAAGTATGCATTTTTCCAATTTGAAACAAGTACCATGGGCTCGTCGAAGTTCAACGATCACACCTTCCCTAGTCATCAAAAAACTGACAACCTTCTTTTACAAATTCATCGCAAATCCGACGACGTGACGTCGCTTAATCGACAAGAATGTTCGTTGCAAAACATACGAGCAGGAAAGTCAAAAATTCGATGACTCTTCAAGATGACAAAAAATATAGGAATGTACAGTACTTTTCATCATTGCAATCTGATAAAAACATACTTTATGTCGGATGTCATCGGATTCTGTCGTCAGATTTTGGGCTCAAATACTGTTGTGTTGGATTCTTATTGCACACACTGGTAAGCACTGTAAGGGTTGGATTTCATAAGGGAATTGTGGATCAGTGAAGGGAAATGTATTCCTTGTGTTGTGTGGGGAATTTGGAAGGAGTGCCTTGGTTGTGATGGATTAGTGAGATGCTTGTAGAGATCTGGATGATTGTTTTGATAAGCATAGAGAGAAGAATAATTTATGGGCTAAGAGAGAGAAGTCTGCAGGTGTTTTTTTCACCTTGGTGTCCTCATAGCCTAGCTTAGGGGTGGCCTCTCAGAACAAAGAGTATATGTTGGATACATTTCCTAAGGTTGTGTGGAAAATTGCTTTTACACAGTCAATTGCTAGGATCTTCTCTACTTAAAGATAAGTATTCGCTTGTATTGAATCAACAATGTTTTTAATTGATGCATGTAATGATTATGTTGGTATATATGTGTTAAATGTGTGTGGATAGATTTTATTTATGTTGTGTATTTTTATTATGCATCTACACACATACTGTTAATTTTCATGAATTTGAATTATGACCATGTGAATAAATTTATAAGTCTGCTTTAGTTAATGTCCCCTTCCATTGGTCGGATTGGGTGAAGAGGACGTTACTGAGTGGTATCAAATCTTTTGGTTGAAATATCAGAGTTGTATGCGCCAAAAATTCACACTTATAACAAGAAAAAATATGAGTTTGTAAATGAAATGCTCTTATGAAAACTCATGATTTTAATATTAAATGGAATTCTAACCAAGTTATGCGTTGGATCCATGGTTTGGCAGCAGAGGTAGACTGATTAATGGAAATTTTTGAAATTTTCATATTTGTAGTGCAAAAGTTATATTATGTTATGCAACAAATAAAACCCAAAATTGGTAGAGAAGGAACAAAGTCAAATTGGTAATAATCCCCTTATTGTCATATAAAAATTTAGTATAATTTTAAAAATTGGATAATTTTTAAGTGGGCCCTGCTTGTGCCACATGGACGAGTGATGTGGAGGATCCACATGGGTGAAAGGAATGATTTGGATGATCCACATGAATTATAGGCATGATTTGGATGATCCACATGAATTATAGGCATGATGTGGACTCACTACATCAGGCCTGTGTATGGTTGACTACACATGATGGAGTGCGGAGACAGATGAAGATCTGACCATCAGATGATAGGGAAGATCAAAGGTTATGGCTCATAGTGCCTTTACAACATGCGCAGTGCTTAACAATGAGAGGATGATTCATTTGTATGAAACTGACTATGCATGTGTCACATTTTAATTGGAAACAACTCCAACAAAAGAGTTCAAAAATCACCTCCTTGTCGATATGTTACTACTTCTGGTAAGGGAATACCACAGTACGCCATTGATGGGCAAGATCAATCAAGGTGATATGATCGACCATTAAGATGCATACTAAATTAAGAATATGCACATCGGTTAAAAATGGAGGGATGAGTCGTTGAGTAGAAACCTCTTATCTATGTGTTGGATTCTCATTAACAACGAATCCATAAACTTTTTTTGAAAACCACTTTCCTCATGATTCGTTACCACTTCCAGTAAAGGAATATTATCGACGCATTCTTGCTCTAGGAAAAAGGTGATGTAATGAACTGTTGGAAGGGAGGGTGACATGGATACCGTCACATACCCCAAATTACAAAAACATTTTATGTTCTAGGAGACATTATGTTTTAATTTTATTATAAAGTTTGTAATTAATGACCAAGTGGGGTCAAGGATCATTGTTAAATATTTTATTATTTAATAAATGAAAGATGAGATAACAGCTTAAGGAGGCTGTTAAATGAGTGTTTTACTGGCCACTTGGTCGAATAGGCTAGGTTGAGAGCATATTGACACTTGGCAGCATCCTCAAACTACTTCTAGTTGTTGCAGGAGGCAAATTCCCTATTTTTGTGGTCATGTTCCCTAAGATAGTGGAACAAGAGCAGGTGGCTCATTAAGTGAAAACTGACCCAAAAGACCTAGGCATGCTAATAAAACTTCCCATTGAATTCAGTTGAGACTGCTCATTCTTCACTTGTGAAATTTATGAGTGAAATTAGTGCACAAGAAATTCGATGGAGGGGACAAGTAGAAGTGTTTGATGAAAAGTGATGAATTTCTGAACTAGTGCAGCGGATTTGAGCTGAGTTCTTACTGCTACAGGCATAAATATTATTGTTGATTACTCTATGGAGTTGCAGAGGTTTCTAAACCAGTTCCCTCACCCAGTTCTTTCAACCAGGTGGACCAATTGACAGGCTCGGGGGTCCTAAGATTTGCAATTCAGCTATCTTCAGGAGTTGGTTGGGAGGAACGGGTTCCTTAAGTTGTTGTCTCATCTACTATATTTCTATGTTCTACATGCTATGTCTAATTTCTCTATGCAAGCTTAGGAACAAGAAAGAATGAATTTAGGAAATAATATATTTATATGTATGTTTGAAAGAGAGATGAATTCTGGATTAGATATGAATTAGAATGAATAATTAGGGTTAGTTTAAATTTACTAATGAATAAAATACCTAACTGTATTTTTCCACACCTTCAAGAAGGTAGTACTCTAGAACAGTAGGTGAAATAAGTATGATGAATAAATCAAATTAAGAAGTGTAAGAATATGATTTATTTAGTTTCTACTGTTAAATATTTTGATCAGAAGAAAGATTCTCTATTGTAGAAGTTTCCTTAGTTAGAATACATTTACTTTAAACATAAACAAACTATCTTAAAGAATCCTTTAAAAAAACCAGTACACAGTTTGCGTAATTGTGTTGTTTTTAACAGAGTATTTAATTACTAGCTATAAGCTTAGTTTATGATACATAAACATAGTTATTAAACACTATAGGAACAGAAAAAATAACATAAGCAGGAGTAACTAATAAATAGTAAAAGGAAGTATAATAATCATTTAGGTTTTGCAATAACATCTAAGCAATTTTCATTAATACTGTAAGTAAACATCAAATAATAAACACATTATAGTTTAATAATAATAATGCAGGGTTTTAAATTAAAATAAAAATACAAACCCTAAATTAGGGAAACTGTCAACTAGCTTACTTTTTCTTCCTCATTCCAAATTTGTGCTTTTACAGTTTTACCCTCTTTCTCTTAAATCAAACTCTTCATTTTTACAATTACAATATCCACATTATAAATGCTCAGCATTAAATAAAAAAAATTACACATAAACTGTATTAAACTGTATATCAAGAATAAGCTAGAATAAAATAAGAGAAGACCATTTATAACCCTAATCCGATTACATAGTAGAGATTGGGTTGTTTTTAATAAACCCTTATTCTTTTAATTATTTTCATAAACACATTTTTTTTATTTACAGAAAAACTCAGAACTATTTTATATAATAAATTTTTTTACAGAATACCCTTATCTTATTAAAAATCAAATTCTTGGGCTTATACAGTAGCAAAACTTATCCATGTTTCCTTTATCCGTTCATTCTTCAAACACGGGTATTTTTAGCCGTAAAGTTTTTCAAAATTTATCATTAAATTTAAAACTTAAAAAAAAAACTGAAATTTATACAATACAGGAAACCCCAAAGTCTGCCATCGACTCCTTTCAACCACAGCTCAGTGCCAAACAGATGGCTTTCAACACAGTAAGCCTTTAGAGCTTAATTAGAACGTAAAAGAGTTCAAACCCCTATTTTTAAGCATATTTAAAATCCAACTACACAAAGTTACGGCCATTGGCCTTCACAAGTTTTTCTGCAAAAACAGTCTACGACCTGTCCAAAATTACTGTAAACAAAACAAGCCACAGCCACATGGCCTTTCCAAACAGAGTGATATACCGTAGCCAAGAAGTTCGAATCACAGTGAAACAACTTCATCCAAACCCCACACATCATCATGGAAGAAACCTCAGGCACGAGACCGAGGCTTACCAAGTTATACTCGAAGCATGGAGCCCTTTCGTGGAGATTTTACGGTGTCTTCCAACTCACATCAGCAAATCCGGAAGTCTACACAAGTTAAACAAATTGTGTGCTAAGCTCATTCTAAATTAAAATAATGAATATTGTAAATATTTGAACAATGCAAAAGGAATTATAAAAAAAATTGTTACCTGGAGATTTTTTGACCTCGGTCGCGCAATAGGTGTTTGTACAACAACCATGGCCAAAATAAAAGGGTATACCCTAACCAAAAAAGCATAAACACTATCAATAAATCTTGACAAGGTAAGAAAGACACAGCAAAAACTATTTTTTTTAACCTCTCAACTGTCAGTGAAAAACCCCAGGTGAGTTGCAAGCTATAAACCGAGACCACACTGTTGTTCAAGACTGAGTTATAGTTGGAAAAACACATAGAGGAAGGCACTCCCAGAGTTAGGCCTGGAATCAAAGGTCATTACACGCAGAGGCAAATAATTGGCATCAATGGCCATGAGGCCATGAGCCGCGGCGTTCTTTTTTTTACAGCAGTTAAAGGAGGATAGAGTAAAAATGCGAGTTTTTAGGGTTTTGGAGACTTTTGTAGTAGGGTTTGCTATGGTCAAAAACCCTATCCACAAATCAAGTGCCACATGGGCTCCACTTCAATATCGATACTATGGGTTCTTGCTCTATAGTTTTCGAGAGCCTAAGGAGCCTGCAAGAAAGGGTCACACATAACATATGTTATGACCTCCTTTGAAAAACTTTAAACACTAGATTATTCTTTTCTTATAAGATGCCTTAGCACCATTTGTAAAGGAATTATTAGTTTAATTTTTGCATAGATAAAACCTTTACCTTTAAAATAAAAATCAGATATTTGTTGTTAACACATGTAAAAGTTTGGGGTTTATATTTATAAACCAGGTAGTAAACCTCTCGCCCTTTAAAATAAAAGCATTTCTACTTCACCTACAATAGTATGCATGAAACTGTTAAAATGGTATATTTATGTAAATTCTTTTATACCAAAACTTATATAACAACTTCTTATGATATACATCGATACAAGTTCACATAAATTACCTTGGTAACAAATATCAAGCTATTGTAAGAGCTAGTTTGAAAACCTTATCTTTCTTTAGAGATGTATGTAGAACTTAATATAACAATAATTGGATAAAATATGACGTACAAGTTATGGTCACAACTAAGTAGAAAACATCTATTTTATGTTGTGCTTGGATTTCCAGGTACTTACGCTTATAAATAAATAAATCAGTAGTAGTATATATAGGCAACTTTAGGTCCTTAAACCAAGTAAGAATACAACAACTTAGACCTCAACGTTGAGTAACGACTTAGCAATTTCAATATATGGAAAAGATATAGATTGACAATACCTCCATTTTTTCTCAAAGCTGTAAACTAAACAAATATTCTAGAATTTTACTTATGCTAGTTGAGATAATTAATCACGATCCTGAAACTGGAATACAAATGTCTTACTTGTAAAAAGGACCTGTACAAGAAGCATCACTTCATTGCATTAGCTAAAAATTTAAGTAAGCCTCAGACATGAACTGAAGTTATTTCATGTTTACAAATAGTAAAACAAACTTTAGTACATAGTAAACAAACAGTTGTTTCAGCTCATGTTACTTCAGATCATCACCTGCTAAATCAATCTTTAATACTGAATTATGGAAGCAAATAATTAAGTATGCAAATACAGAAATTAATAAAGGAATTAGTTTTAGTTCTAGTTTAGACCTTATTATGTTAATTGTTAATAGTTAAATGTCCCTCTTAAGCGACAATTGTAAACATTTATTGTCATAGCAAAAATTTTAATTTTTTATGAAATTTTGGAGTATTACAGATACATCATGGGGTGACACACAGGAATTTTTAACAAATCATAATACAGTTTTCCACATCAACACCCTTCCACGTCAACATCATGCCACGTCAGCAAAAAAAATAGAAAAGTTTAAAAATCCATCTAGAGCCAAAAATTTATGTTGGACATAACAAGAGAAGATTAAATCAGAAATCGATGAGACCTGTGCCATTTATATTCCATTTACGAATGTTGCAGGGTTTCCAATGAGGGCAATGGACTCATTATGCTTCAATTTGTTGAAATTTCAGCTTAATGGGTTTTGAAGGTGTGTAGCCTGAGGATGGATGGGGGCACAGTAGAGGCCTCAATTGTTATGGTGTTGTTTCCATCCAGGAACAAAGGTAAATATGGAACCTTAATGTCGAATTCCGAAATATGTGGATCCATGACGCAAAATAAGGTCGAAAACCACTATTTAGGCACACAAAAGGTTTATTTTTTTAAACTTAGAGACAAAAGCGGCCTAAGAACTCATAACCAAAAAAATTATGATTTTGACTTTTTTTCCTACTCATCAATAAGAAGAAATTTTCTTAGAGGAAAATTTTCCATCAATGCTTAGTTTCAGAGATAGCAGTTTTTAGTAAAAATTCCAAGTCTAGAAAAATTTAAAAATTAAAAGTTGGCGATTCTAGAATTTAATAAATTTGATAGGAGAATCAGATTTGAAGGTGTTTGTGTACTCACAATTATATGGGATATCAACACCTGATATAAATTTTTTCTAATTCCTTACATATTTTCTTCTACAGGTCTCAAAAGTTGGTCTTTCAAAATAAGTGCAGCTATAGGAACTATGTAAATTTGGGCAAATTTGACAATTTTTTAAGGCTATAAATTTCGTCTCTGGAATCAGAATTGAGCATACTTATAGTCATTGGAAATACCGCCCAAAGGAAAATAGTTGTACATAGTCAAAGTCTGAATTTGGAGATTCATATTTTTTTATAACTTGATCCAAAAAGTGGCTATAGCCATAATTTGACAAAAAAATTGTTAATATGGGTATTTTCCATAATACATAAAAATTTGTTTTATTTTATTTTATGAGAGTATAATTAATATAAAAAATGCATTTATATGAACACTTTTGTAGATTCAGAATTATATCAAATACAATTAAGGTTCATCATTTAGTATAGTTCAGTTTGGAAACCCTTGATCTTGATTGGGCCAAGAGAATCATCATCGTGGATGATGGACGGGATCCTTATGAAGCTGAGATAGGTGTCATGGGAGGGAACATACAATTGGAGAATGCAAATACAAAATCCAATGGTAGAAGAAACCAAGTGATTCCCTGAGACATTGCAGAAACTATGAGGAGCCTAAGAGTGGAACTGTAGAGTTGCAGAGCAGACAATGAAAGGTCGATTAGAGATCAAGAAGACCAAAATCAGTTGAATGTAGATATGATTCAAAATTTGACAGACATTCAAAGGAATATTAACTCTGTACATCACTCAAAATATCAGGAAAAGAGTGGGAGTAGCTCAAGTAGGCATTCTCACAAGAGGTCCCATAGTTCAAGAAGGATTTCCAAAGACATGACATATACTCCATAAATCTCTTCTAGTGAGTCATCTGACTCTAAGGATTCCAATAAAGGATCAAACTCTTCATCTCAAAGGAATAATAGGAAGAGGCCTTTCAAGAAAAATTTACATGGAGAATTTAGGAAGGTCAAACCTCCTTAATTTTATGGTGAGGTAAAATCTATTCAATAAGTTTAGGCTTGGCTTCTTAGGATGAGGGAGTATTTCAAAGTTCGAGACTACTCTGGAAATATGAAATAAAGAGTGTCTATATTTAATTTAAATGTAAGAGCATCTATATGGTTGTATCACCTTAGGAAAGTGAAGAATATCAATAAAAGGAATATTGTGTGGAAGAAATTCAAGAAATACTTCAAACAAAAGTACTTATCTAATATGTACTATGATGACAAAATTAAAGAATTCCATGAGCTAAAATTGGGCCAAATGACTATGGAGGAATATGCAAATAAATTCTTGGATTTGCTGAGATATGTTAAGTATATCAGGGATGATAAATTGAAAATTCAGCATTTTCTAAGTGGGTTTCCTCAATCATACAAAGAAAGATTGAGTTTGATGAGAATCAAACTCTATATGAGACCATAAGAAAGGCCAAGTATTGTTATGATCAAAGAAAAAGTAATACAAATCTCCATAAGGCATGGAAGGAAAAGGAAATGAGAAGTTTGACCAAAGGAAGAAAGATTATAAGCCTCCTCATTTCAAAAATCAACAAAGGCAACCACCATCGGGTGTGACAAAGCCAACTAGTATGATGGGAGATGAGCCAAGAGATCCACTTCAATGTTGGGGATGTGGAGAGGACCATTTTCTTAGAAATTTCCCACATTGAAATGGGAGTGCCTAGTAGGTTCACAACATTCAAGAGGTTGAAACTGTGGGTCAAGTGGAAAGGATCGTGCCTAGACTCTACGTAACATTAGAGGACCTCCAAGCAGATAATCAGTCAATTATTATTGAGGTTGAAGGTAATATTTATAAGCAATATATTTCTATTTTTATTGACCTTGGATCTACTCACAGATATATCAGTCCAAAAATTGTTGAAATGTGTGAATTTAACAAAACCAAGCACAGTAAAAATTGGTTGGTCCAACTAGCCACTAAAACTAAGAGAAAAGTTAGTGAAATGGTGGAGAAATGTCCATTAGAAATGCATGGGTTATTCAATTGTACAAATCTAAATAATTTTCCACTTGGTTCATATGATATTCTCATTGGAATGGACTGGTTGGAAGCACATAGAGTTAAACTTGACTACTACAACAAGAATTTTGAATGCATTGATGGGGAAGGAAAACCAAGGGTTGTAAAAGGAATTCCAAAGGTATTTTATGTTAGAAAGATTTCAACCATGTGGCTAAATAAGTTCTATAGGAAAGGCTGTCAATTGTATGAAACCCATGTTTTAAACAAAACAAAAACTTAAATTCCCAAGTTAGACGATCATCATGTTTTGCAAGAATTCAAGGATGTGTTTCCTAATGAGGTTATGTGGATACCTGCAAAGAGAGACATTGATTTCACAATTGATCTTGTTCTAGGATCCACACCAATGTCTAGCACACCTTACAGAATGAGTACACCAGAATTATTAGAGTTTAAAATGCAATTGCAAGAGTTATTGGAAAAGAAGTACATTCATCCAAGTGTGTCTCCATGGGGAGCACTTGTCTTGTTTGTGAAAAAGAAAAGTGGATCACTCAGGTTATGTATTGATTGTAGTAAGTTGAACAAAGTTATAGTGAAAAGTAAGTATCATTTTCCTCGAATTGATGATATTTTTCATCGAGTGAGAGGGGCAAATGTATTTTCAAATATTGACCTGAGGTCTAGTTACGATCAAGTAAGAATAAAGGAAGAATATATTCACAAGAAATTATTTAGAAAAAGGTATGGACACTATGAATTTGTAGTGTTTCCATTCGGTCTCACTAATGCACCATCTACCTTCATGTTTCTTATGAAATATAACATTTTCAGCAGACATTTGGACAAGTTTGTGCTTATCTTTCTAGATGGCATTCTTATGTACTCCAATAATGAAGAGGAGCATGAAGAACATTTGGGACTGACCTTACAATTGTTAAGGAAGCATAAGTTGTATGCAAAGCTAAGCAAATGTGACTTTTACAAAAATCAAATTCCCTATTTGGGTCACATTATTTCATAGAGAGGAATATCAATGGATGTGAAAAAGATTGAATCCATTATTAATTGGTCAACTCCAAGGAATGTGACATATGTAAGATATTTTATGGGTATTGTTGATTATTATAGAATGTTTATTGAAGGATTCTCCAAGGTATCACACCCAATCACTTTTTGAAAAATAAGGGATTAAAATTTGAATGGACACATAAATCTGAAGAAAGCTTCTAGTTGTTGCAGAATCTTCTTATAAGTGCTCCAATTCTAAAAATTGCAAACCCAGAAAAAGACTTTGTGGTGTGTACATATGCATGTAAATAGGAACTTGGAGAGTTATTATGCAAGACAATCATGTCATCTGTTATGAGTCTAGAAAATTGAAAGAACATGAGAAAAAATATGCTACTCATGATTTAGAACTTGCGGCCATAGTGCATGCTTTGAAAATATGGAGGAACTATTTAATTGGTGGAAAATTTGAGCTAAGGACATACCACTGTGGTTTGAAATATTTGTCTAAACAACCAAGATTAAATGGCATGCAAGCTAGATGGTTTTAATTTTTATGTGAATTTGATTTTGAAATCAAACACATAAAAGGAAAGGAAAATAAAGTGGTTGATGTACTCAGTATAAACATGCTTGAAATGCATGTGGAAATCATCGATACTTGTCAATAAAATTTAAGGAAGTGGATTGTTAATTATCTCTTTGAAGATGAACTGTATGTGCAAATAAAATATAAATTACAGTAGCAAAATTTTGAAAAGAGGTATGAAAGGTATTATTTGGATGATGATGAAATTCTTACTTATAAAAACATAACTTATAGTCTGAATATGGCATACTTAAGGAGAATTGTTGTGGATGAAATCCATAAAATGCCATGTTTTGGTCACCCAAGATACCAGAAAATGACTACTACATCCAAGAAACAATATTTTTGGTCGGGGATGAAAAGAGACTTTGTTGAGTATATTTCAAGGTGTATGAAATGTCAGCAAGTAAAGGTTGAACATCAACACCCGACAGGATTATTGCATCCTTTACCAATTTTGGAATGGAAACATGACGTGATTTCCTAGGATTTTATTACAGGGTTGCTAATGATCATGACACAACCTGATTCCATCATGGTTGTGGTGTATAAATTGTTTAAGGAAACATGTTTTATACCAGTTAAATCCACATATATAAGATATTCCATTGCAAATATTTTCATGAAGGAAGTTTTCAGATTGCATTGATTGCTTAAGGAAATAATTTCAAACAGGGATACCAAATTTTTGGAAAATTCTTTTTGCATATTTGGGTACATAGATGAACTTTATTACTTCCTACCATCCACAAACAGATGAACAAACAGAAAGAGAAAATCAAGTTCTTAATGACATGCTTCGCATGTATGCTATGGACAAACCACATCCAAGTGGGAAGATTGTCTACAATCGCTATAATTTGCATATAACAACGAGAGGAAAGCTTCATTGGGCATGAGTCCATTTGAAGCTTTGTATGGAAAAAAGTGCCGGACACTAGTGACTAGGGATAACCTAATGAACATAATTGTGTTTGGGATAGAACTGCTTAAGGAAATGGAATACGAGGTTGCAAAAATTATGCAAAATTTAAAGGAATCCCAATATAGATAGAAAAGATATGCAGATAAGAACATATTGCATCGGGAGTTTCATGTTGGGGATCATGTTTACCTCAAAGCGAGGCCAAGGAAAAGTTCCTTGAATCTTGGAAGTTATGCCAAGATATCACCAACATATGTGGGCCATTTGAAGTGCTTGAAAGGATGAGTCCATTTGCATATAGAATTGCATTTCCTACTAATACTATAGCTCATAATGTTTTTCACGTTTCTTTGCTTAAGAAATATGCACCTTATCCTAACCATGTGATTGGGTGGAATGTGATTCAGGTGGAACCTAAGGGAGAGTTCCAAACTGAGGCACTATGCATCCTAGATAGGAAGGTAACATTGCTCCAGAACTTATCCATCAAACATGTAAAGGTGCAATGGAAGCACTTTGGTCCCGATGAGGCTACGTGGGAGTTGGAGGATGCCATGAAAGAGGCATACCCATTTTTGTTCTAATTTTGAGAAAACACTGAGGATGGTGTTATTCCCAGGGGTAGGGGATTATAATACCCCCAGTTTTGACTTGGAATATATTTAATCAAAATTATCTAAATGATGTAAATATGTTAGTATGGATTCCTAGTGCAGATCTCAAGACCAAGACCCGACTAATGAAAGGCTAGGCATGTATGATGTATATATATTTATTTGAACTGTATGGTTGGATTATCATGCCAATTCAAAATGCATGTGAATATTATGTTGGAAAATAATAAAATGGTCCAAGATGGTTGTGTAAAGAGAACTAGAGGGGCTATGATTC
>LPNX010822389.1:98007-135994 GCA_001517045.1 Pseudotsuga menziesii | reverse complement strand
CTCTCTCTCTCTCTCTCTCTCTCTCTCTCTCTCTCTCTCTCTCTCTCTCTCTCTCTCTCTCTCTCTCTCGCAACTGCTTGAGTGAGAAGTATGTCCAAATGAGGAAGGCACCTCACTTATTTATACTCATCAAGTGAGTGACTATATCACCTAACTAGGTCGTCCAGGTTCTCTAATTGGGTTCGACCTACCTGGGAAGAATCAAAATAACATTTATATAATACTTTTGTGGGTACTAATTCCCTACCTTAGAACGTAGGTTTTACATCAAGACTTTTACATGACCAAGTACATCAATGACATCCTCAATAAAAGGAAAAACATCTCTGAAAGGTGGAATAATAATAATAATAATAAAAGTACAATAAAATATCTTTGAAAGTTGCATTTCTTTAACACCATGGTTGTGATGGCTTAGTGATATCCCTGTAGAGATATGGATGAGTTTTCGGCTAACTGTAGAGAGAAGAACGGGCTGTGGGATGAGAGAGAGAAGCTTGTAGGTGTTTCCTTCACCTTGGTGGCATCATAACCTATCTTGGGGGTGGCCTCTTAAATAAAAAAGAATATGTTGGATAGAGTGGAATAGAGTATATGTTGGATAGAGTGCCTGTTGTTGTGTGGAATATCACTCTTACCAACTATTTGCTAGGATTTTCTTTGGTTAAAGACAAGTATTCTCTTGTATTGAATATGGAATGTTTTTAATTTATGCATGTAATTATTATGTTGGTATATTCCTGCTAGATGTGTGTGTATAGATTTTACTTTTACTATGTATTTTTATTATGCATCTACACACAATGGGGTCAAATTTAGAAGCTTATATTTAGTTAATGTCCCCTTCTATTGGTCGGATTGGGTGAGGGGAATGTTACATTGGCAGGGATAGGTTTTGGTGTGGTGGTGATTGAGACCTTTTCTTCTTTAATCACTAAATTGGAAATTGCTTCAGAACTAGAACCAATAACAATGAGAGTTTCAGGATCTATGGGTATCTTACCTTTAAGGGTTTCTACATGCTTCATAAAGTTAGAGAGAGTTTCAAGAGGTGTCTAAGAATTTGATGTACTATGGTGTGTATGTTTTTCTAATTGTTGTACATGATCTTTAGTCTATGTAGTGCTAACAACTGTAGCTTGGGTCGGTGCCTCTTCTTTTGTCAGGATTTGCCTCATCTTCAACTACAAAAGTTGTGTTTCTCTCCTCCAAAACTATGACCTTCTATGTCTTCTATGCTTCATGAATCAAAGTTCTTTCTCCAGGACCAGTCACTTTACTTAACACTTCTTCAAAGATTGGGACTCCTTGATAAAATTAATCATTAAGCTCTATCTCATGAATGTAGGTTGACATAATTTGGGCTATAGAAAATTATTTTCCACAAAATGCAATGCATCATGCATTATTCTAACTCCCATGCCTAGTTTTAATTCGTGTAACTTAGTAGCCATCAAGTGTGCATGAGGGGCATTCTAAATCACAAGGTTTCCCAGATACAGTGGGAACCTAGGCCATGTATTTATTTTTAAAGAAGTACATCTATCATGAATACCTTCCATAATAGTCTGAAAATAAACCTCCTCAAGGACCATCATGTCAGGAACAAATCTAGGAAAAAAATGCAGAGAATGATTTCCCCAAATTCCTATGTAAGTGAAAAACTTGCCACAATACCAATATTCCATTGTAGCAATGAGTTGTCTTGCATCCTATGATATTTTGGGTGCATTTACTTTAAAGATAATCAAGTATGGGGAAATGAGGAAATTCTCGCAAATGTCATTTATATGATGTTTATAATTCTCCTCCCACAAGGTTGCACAATAAGTGTAAACAAGGGTGGTCTTGATATTTCAATGTCGTTCCATCAATGGGAATGTAAAGGATGAACCATAATGTCAAATATATAATCATGCATTTAAATTTTGGGATTCTTGGTAGCAGGGGCATCCTTCACCAAAGTCATAGCAATTTTTAATTTAATGGAAAAAGATTTAAGTGCAATCGAATACCTACCTAGTTATTATGATATGATGGACCAAGAGAGCCCATTCCAATCTGAACAATGAACACGTCTCTGCCCCGCAGAACCAACCAAACATTGAGTCCAATAGTGTGATAGGTTCCCTTAAGTGTTGAATGTGATATTTCCTGTTAGTTCTGATTTGAAAAACATCCACCTCAAACCACCACCCCTTTACTAATTCAACCAATTTGAATTTATTTTCATACATGGATACCAATCCTTTAGTAAACAACTATTAAGGTGGTGTCAACGCATATATCCGAGCAAAGGTATTGTCACATGCCCCAATTTGCAAAACATTATGTTATATTTTATTATAAAGTTTGTAATTAATGACCAAGCGGGGTCAAGGATAATTGAATGTAATTACTGAATATTTTATTAATAAATAAATGAAAGATGAGACAACGGATTAGGGAAGCTGTTAAATGAGTGTTTTACTAGTCACTTGGTGGAGAAGGCTAGGTTGAGAGCAAACTGATACTTGGCAGCACCTTCAAACTACTTCTAGTTGTTGCAAGAGGCAACTTCCCTATTTTTGTGGTCATGTTCCCCAAGAAAGTGGAACAAGAGCAGGTGGCTAATAAAGTGAAAACTGGCCCAAAATACCTAGGCATGCTAATAAAACTTCCCATTGAACACAGTTGAGGCTGCTCATTTTTTTTGGACCTGTGAACATTCTGAGTGAATGAAGTGCACAAGAAAATTCGATGGAGGGGACTAGCTGAAGTATGTTTTGAGTAGAAAAGTGTTGAAGACCTGAACTAGTGCAGCTATTCTAAGATGAGTTCATACTGTTGTGGACCAGGAGACAAGCTCGTGGGTCCTGAGATTTGCAGTCCAGCTTTTCTCCAGGAGTTGGTTGGGAGGAACAGGTTCCTTAAGTTGTTGTCACCTCATCTATATTTCCAGGTTCTACTTGATATATCTAGCTTTTTAAATGTTATTTGTTATCTGGAAAGTTTAAGTTTATGCAATGATAGGTTATGATACTATTCTCTTGTTGCTAGGGTTAGTTAAAAGAAATACTTTTGCTATGAAAAGGGAGTTAAATGCTAGAATGGACAGGTTAGGTTAATTGATTAGAAGAATTACTAGTTTTACTGATAGATAAACAAATACCTAACTGTATTTTTCAACACCTTTTCTAAAGGTAGTACTCTAGTACAGTAGGTTAGATTAAGTGCAGATAAGAATCGATTGAAGTATGCATGAATGTGAATTATTATCCTCTACAGGTTCATAAGAGTGATTCGTATCTATGTATTTATTTTTATTTAGATGTCTTTATTTTAGACATAATACTTGAATAATATATACAGATCTGTCTTAGGAAAAGATTTAAAAGTATTAATTTACCTAGTCAGTGTAATTGCTGACACAATAGATAGACTATTCATTATAAGTCTATTAACTTAATAATTAATAGACATTATAAAAATATAAATTAAAATAACTAAGATTAACTTAAAGAAATAGAACATAAGGCTAGAAATTTTACTGTAATAATTCATCTTAGTAAAAAGAAACTAGGCTAACATTATAATCCAATACTAACTAAGTATTTTAAACTAAGGAAATTAGGGTTTATAAATAACCTGAACTGTAAACATATATAACCAAATTTCCACCCCCTTTTTACTAGCAGAGGGATTGTTCTTTTCACTCCTAAACGAATTAAAACTTATCTACTCTATTTATATAACCATAAGCATCGAATAGATGACTGTATAAAATTACCTACATTATTCACAAGTAACAATAATAAAAATGCTTGGGTAAATTATAAAACAAAACAAAAAGAAATAGAAACCTGTCAATATATTTTCAACTCAGAAAATACAGTAAAGAATTAGGTTACTTAGTCCATTTCTTTTCTTCTATCTACTTACTGCAAAAATTTATTACTAACAGTAAAAATCAAACTATATCTTAAATAATAACTGTGTGAAACATTTCATTTCATCTTTAAACATAATCAAAATAAATATCGATTTACAATAACATAAACTCTGATATATATTTTAAACAGAATTGAGGAAAACTAGAACAATAAAGAATATCACAATCGCCATCTTTTACTTAAAACCATAGTGTATAAATTTTATCAAAATATAATTTACAAAACAGTAAGCTTCGAGCTTATCCAAGCTTTAAGTAACAATTAAACCCTAAACTGAATTATATCGGTTACGGCCCTATGGCCTTTTACAACCAGAGTCATGGCTTAAAAGTCTGTTCTTAAACAACATAACTATAAACAAAAACTGCGACTGAGAAGGACATGATTTCTCCAAGTCTTGGCTATGAAAGCCCTAAGCCTCCAACACTAAACAGCCACTAGGGATTCAATAAACTGAACCAAATATCAAAGTATCAGCCGCATGGCCTTCCAAAACTTAATACAACACAGTATATCCACGACCGAGCCCAAAAACCAGAAACCCAAGAAATTGAACCAACTCAAAATAGGCATCATACACCACTACAGGAGGAACCTCAACAAAACCGAGGCTTACTAGAAGAAACGCTTAGTGGAGCCCTTCTAGTGGTATCTTCCAACTTAAGATTCTTCAAAATGAAACTTGCAATAGAGAAGAACCATAATTGGTTAAACCCCCTGTCTTTAGAGAAAACAATGAAACTTAGCAGTGCAAGAATGGATAAAAAGATGAAAGAGTTCTTACCTAGTTTATTCTTTTTGCCTTCCTGAGAAGAAGACGATAGAATGAAACCCTAGCCACCTTTAAAAGTGCAACGAGCTTCAGGGAGGCACTGTCAGGAAAGAATACAATACACAGTGCTCACGTTTGAAACCCTAGCCACCATTTTAGAGAACGATGAGCTTCAATAAAGCACTGACAGAAGGAAACACAGCTCACTGCAGAGTTCAAGTCTGAGATCCAAATCCACAACAAGGCAGAGTCAAATGCCACACCAGAAGTTGGGCAATGAAAAACAGTAATATATTCACACAACAAGACCACACTACAACAAAATTCACGGCCATGCTCACACTATCAAACTCTTCCGTGTTGGGATGGAAGCATTTTTAAAGAGTCAAGATAATGAACGGAATAGCATTTACAGAGCTAGGAAACGACTACGAAGGGTTCGTCCACAAAAACAAAGATAGTATTCTAGTGCAACTCTACACACAGAAGAAGAAGGTTAATGGAAAGGAAGTTTACAAAGTGGAGTGACAGTCAGGCCAAGCGGCCATGACCCCGCGGCCCTCTTTTTCCAGAGAAAACTAAAAGATAGGTTAATGCAGGATTTTAGGGTTTTAAGGAATTTATATGGTAAAACTAAAAGATCAAACCCTATCCATTGAACTTCAACCACGCGTCCTCAAATTTTAGTAGCAATTTGTGGGTGTTTGATAT
This sequence comes from Pseudotsuga menziesii, assembly GCA_001517045.1. Lineage (NCBI taxonomy): Eukaryota > Viridiplantae > Streptophyta > Pinopsida > Pinales > Pinaceae > Pseudotsuga > Pseudotsuga menziesii. The sequence continues at coordinate 130,579 of LPNX010822389.1, read as the reverse complement.
AGTTGGAAGACCTCTCGGAACAGCCTGCATACATTCATGATTTTTACGTAAAAATACTATGGTTATAATAAATCTCGTTAAACATAACCCTTACTATATATATTAAGCCTAACAAGTATTAAAGAAGATGCAAATGATAATTATCTACCCATGATTTATAACCTTTGGGATTAGTTCATACTAAACTAAGGTTATATTTCTATCAACTATAGACCTAGACAATAATTTATAGCAGTAAAACATAACCATGTTTGAATATTAAACATTATTTTATAAAAACTTAAGACATGGTAAAAAGGAGCTCATAAAAAGACTTACTTCTAATGGTATGTGAGATTTGTAAACATAGGAAGAATTATATCTGGTTTCGATAGTTAGGTATTAAGTCTATATATATATATATATTGCTTGATGGGATAAAAATCATATAAGGAAATTTGTGCCATTATTTTCTCCATTGATAATTACTAGAGCAGTTCATAAGAACTATCTTATACACTAAGTTTAACTTCCATGTGCGATTAACAGTCAATGAACTACATGACTTTATTTAGATCATAGGTTTCCCTTGTTAATTTATCTTGATGTTGTGGAAACAATACTATGGATTTTAACTCAACATTAAGTAAGTAAACAAAGGAATCTGATATACAACTTCATTAGAGTTATACACAAGAACTAAACTGAAAATAGATTGTTAGAAGTTAATGATCAAGTTTTAACTATAGCGAGTTGGAAAGGGTAACTGAACTAAGCTCATCTTACTAAAAATTACTTGTATTACTAATATCTATATAGAACATAATTAATCAGATCAACGATACCTCTTATACTGCTCAAAGCTGTAAAATGAATAAAATTACTAGCATTCTAAGATATTAATCTCGGTCTGGAACTGGTAACAAACTTCTTACCTGTAAAGGACCTGTAAAAGAAGCATCACTTCACTGCATTAGCTATAAGTTAAGCAAGCCTCGATCTCAACTGAAGTTCTTTCCTAATTGTCATAAGACAATAAAACAAACTTAGTACTAGAATTTAAACATATGTTTCATTTCCTGATATTCCAAATCATAACCTGCTAAATCAAATCCTTAACATGGAATTATGAAAACAAACTAATAAGTCTACAGGACTATAGATTAACAAAATATTCAGTTCTAGTTTAATACTGTTTAAGTAACCATTAGCGATTAATAGTCCCTAGGTAGTGACGACTACAAACATTTTATGTTACATGAAAAATTTTAAATTTTTACGAATTTTTGGAGTATTACAGGTATCTTCATTACATAATGAAATTATAGCCTAGTTCATATCTCTAGAATAATTTGAAGGGATGTCTGGAAAAAGAAATCATACATTTAACCAAATCCGTTAATAGTGGTGGTTTAACCTCTTATCAAGATTAAATGCATATAGTTTAAATGACAACTTAAAATCACTATTAAACACTATTTACGATTTGATTTTTTTTTTTAATTTCCATACCCATGTCGAGCGATACACCTCATGTGACATTCATGTGATTGTGAAATAAAAATTCCGATGTAAGCATGCCAAAAAATGTTGAAATTTGGGTGTCAAGACATCGAAGACCTAAAAATGTTCTAAAAGTGTTCTTTTCCATAGAAACAGACCTATTTAACTAGGATGAATTATAGCATTGGGTCTATAAACATCAGGAACAAAATTTACCAATTAATAATACTTATCCGATATAATGATTATGACATTACGAAACCAAAAAGAAATAAATTGAATTAAAAATATTACCAGGTCCACGAAATGTCGAGAGAATTAAATCAAAATCCAAAATACAATTTTGACGCCTGATGTCTAATGAATCAAAACATTGGGATCAAATGTTAGAAAGTTAAAAGATTATTTCAAAAGAAGTTCCCGAGGTCAGTAACCCAAGAAATAATTTCAACATGACTTGTCTTTAGGCTACTTTGTTGGGGCCTCTCAAGATGGTGGTACCAAGTGTGGAGTAGGGGCTATACTCATATCGCCTCTTCTGGGCAGATTTAACATAAAGTGGAACTGTGGATTTGGCACCAACACACGGTCTGAGTTACTTGCATTGTGGAGTATTCTTCACTTTGCTAGATCTTTGGGCATAGATGCAATTCAAATAGCTGGTGACTCCAGGGTTATTGTAGAATGGTTTAAAGGAATTTTTCATTTGGAATCTGTTCTCCTTATCTATTGGATGGATCGTATTTTGTAGCTGAAAAGTCAATTCTCGGTGATCAGCATCCAGCATGTACATAGGGAGATCAATTATGATGCTGATCTCTTATCTAAGCAGGCTTTAGCGGGGTCGGTTGGACATTTTTTGGTGGCCCATGGGGATGGACGCGATCCATCTGCTTTTACTTTTTTTGGTTCTTATTAGTTTTTTTTTGGCTTATCTGTATGAACGCATAAGATCGTTATATCTTATGGTTCATTTTGGGTTATCATATCTGTGGTGTATTATGTAATGGTAATTACATAATTAGCCATGGTATATACTTGATGGGTTGTGATATATGTAATATTGATAAACGACATACTGGAAACAGGGTGTTATGGGTAGAAGTCAGAAACTTTCTAGTAAGTAGATTTGAGTACAGTTATGGACAAGTGTTGTCAAGTCGTCCTTATGTAACTTTCTGGTGATACCTTTATTATATATCAAATATATAAGATCTTTTTTTATGAAAAAAGAAAGAAAAAAAACCCAAGAAATAATTTCAAGCAAAAAACATCGGAAGAAAAGGTTTAGCAAACATAAATCACGCTTATGGCCGGTGCCCAAAATAAGAAAGTCAAAAACATTAGCAGGAAAACATTGAGATGTTAAGATTTAAATATGAATTAAACTTCTAATGTATCTGACCCACAGTTAGACATCTTATCAAAATTAATTAAGTGAACTTTGGGAATGTCAGAACTAAAAAACGATAGAAAATTGATTTTAAGGCAAATATAGAAGCCAACGTGAGTTAAAGTGGCGTCGGGTGTCCGTTTTATGATTAAAACATCGAAAGGAAGACCTTGAACATGTCAGGTCGATCAGACCCTTCAAAACAAACTTTAAGATGCAAATTTTTAGTTAAGTGTAGATAAAATTAAGGATGAACTTTAAAAAGAAACTAAAAAACAAAAAAGTGGAAAAGTTTAAAGGGGTCCCATCATTTTCATGATGGGATCTATTCTGGCCAGAACGGAATAATACTATATTCAAGCGACTTTATTACCTTTGTTTATATATATCCTTCAACTTTGAGATTTTGATGCATACTAATGCGATCCAAAGCATGGCAAGATATGATTGGAGTAGTCTCTTCTATTTCTAGAGAGGGTTCCAAACCTTTTTCTTCTTCCTATTCACAATATGTGTAGAATATTTTCTTCCCACTACATGTATGCCCTTTATTGTAGTTGTTTTCATAAAGAATACATAACACCTTTTTTATTCTTTCATCATTTTGTTTAGGTGTCAACCTTACAGGTTGATTGATGTTAGGAGTGGGAACATGGCCCTCTATATATGCGTTAATCATAACCATTCTAGTAGCCGTATTTTTATTTTTAACTTTCTTTTTCATACCAAAATAATTCTCCAATGATTTAGGTTCAAATAGATGTACTTTATGTTTAATTATCTTCTTTAAAGTACACATAAAAAGATCCAACAAATTAACCTACATATTGTTCTTGACTCCATGACTCAACTTTTGAAACTGTTGAATGTTCCCTATAATTGGACCTTTTTCCATGAGATTTATCAATTGATTAAAGAAGGTATTTCTCTTAATAACCCCATAATGTGCTAGCAACTCATCCATAAAAATAGATCAAGCGACAACATAGTCCTTTTGTGGTCACAAATCCATTGGCACTACACAAAATTGAAAAGTATTGAAATGCAAGGATGTAATAATTACTTTTTAGAAGTTGGGACTTAATGTAGATCAAATCATTTCTCCACCTAGAATATCCATGTTATTGGAACATATAATCAAACTTTTTCATATCAATCATGGGAATGAGGTACTTCTTTGGTCCCAAGTTAAATCCGCAATGATGTGGATATTTGAGTGATGAATGATTAGGTGTCAAGGACTCAAATCCCTTGTTCTTTAATTGTGTTTCAATTTTCTCCATATGTGATTGAGACTCAACCCTCCTTTTCTCCTTATACTCTTATTGGTGAACTAAGGTAAAACATGAATCTTAGCTCATTCAAGTGTTTCCCCTCCATGTGTTTGAGATCATGTTTGTTGGCCATCTCTTTGAGGTCATTTTTAAAGTCTTCAAAATATTTTTTCTTACCAAATCTATGATGCCAACCTTCCTAACCATTGTAGTTTCCATGCTCACCATTTTCTTTTCCATCTTGGACATCATAAATTCTACATCTTCATTTTATTCTAGTGTCAATGATTAGCTATCTTGAGGTTTAGTGGGTGTAGAATTTTTCTCACCCCTTTCCATGTGAGATAAAAAAAATATATGATATCAACCTTTTCACTTTATCACGCATTTTGAATCACCCCAAAAAAATATTCCTATAAAAAGTTATGAAATTTTCAAGTTATCATACATATTCAAGCACTTTATTTGGTTATTGTCTTGTAGGTCAACATTCAACTTGCTACGACTTCATCAATTTTGATTCTTTATTGTTGAAAGTTTTACAAGATGTACCATGAGATGTTATCTACAGGTTTCTGCTAGTTTAATTCAATTTGGACCTTCCAATAGAAAGTTATGCTCACATTACCACAACTTGTTTTTTATCTCTTTCAAGAAATCAAACTTGTATGAACAACCACAACAACAATACTTCACTTCTAGGTCTCAAAGTTGGATCAGAAACACCCTAGTATTTATTGTTTCTTTTGAAACTAATGGAACTTGAATTATATATTTTTAGCTTCAAATATAATTATTTTACCAAAAACACCTAATTGAGATAGTTTTAGGAGTAGTAAAAGACACTAACGTCCACAACTTAAAACTCCAAAAGTGGAAAACCAAAATTTGAAGTTTACCAAGATACGGTTTTATGTTCTATCTAAATCCTAAAAAATTAAAACCCCAAAAATTCCCCAAATATATGTTGGTGTGAAAATACTAATATGGCTCCTTTGAAGGAGCCAAACCCAACGATTATTTTCCCATATACCATGTTTTATGGACAAAACATCCCAAACAACACAAAAATAGAAGAAATGAGTAATTCTAAGGGTTGAGAAAGATAGATAGTGAATGAATAAACATTATCTTTGAGGGAAAACCTCCTTTTACAACATGTCAAACGCACAAGGTGATATTATTCCTAAAATTAGGTCTCCTCGGGATGTATATGAGACAAAGGGTGCAATTCTAGTTAAAAGGCCTAGAGAATCAATGATGATACCAATAATATAACAATGGAAGTGTGATTTTCCATGCCTTAGGGCTTAACATTGGCCTACATCTATGTGATAATGAAGGCCAAGCTAAGTCATAGCATCGTACAATGATTTTTCTCCATGTGAAAAATGTCAATCAACATATATGTTAATGGTTCACCTATCACCCCATAAAACATTTAATGAATTGGGATGATTATTTATAAGGAATACCAATCTCATTTGCTCAATATCCTTGAAAATAAGTTGAAGTGCTAAGACAAAGTTGACCAGTGGATTTATGTAAGGGAGAACATTATGATCTACTATAGCAATAACATCAGCAACAATGGCACAATGACTTCCACACCATTTTCAAACATGGGAACCATCCATACATATGACGGTATTGACGATTATAAATAGTACCATGTCATAATCAAGAAGAAGAAACAAGGACACCCATGAAACTTTATCATGTCCGATATATACTAGTAACAAGTTTTTATGTTCCAAAGAAGCATATAATCAACAATATCTAGGCTAGGATAGCAATCTTGATTGATAGGGATATCTCGTATTAAATCTTTAGAATTTCACATAGTGAGGTAGATTGTGATGATAAGAAGGTCAAGGCTTGTATCATAGAAAGCACCAAATTTTTAAAAAATTATCTCAATAAGTGGAAAATTACATTATATGTATGTGATGAGTAATGTGTCAACCGCTTTAATAGAAATTAGTGCAATGATCTAGTTAGGATACTCGATCAAGTATTTGTATAAACTTATGCAACTAGATAGTATAAGGAATTAGTTTAGTACATATTTTGGCAGATATTGAGATCATTGGTCCAGATAGAAGGGGCTAAATCAATGAGAAAGAACTACACCTTTATCTAGACAAGGTATAATAAGAAACCATACCCCACTTGTAGAAGTAAATCTACAAGTTTTGGTTGGCAACTTCCTTCTTTTCGTCAATGAAAATTTAGAAGTCATTTTCAAAGGAATTTCTACTCATATCCTAATGGTATCCAAGGATGTGGGATATGAACCACTCTAATTATTGATAGGTTGAAGATGAATTGGATGGATGATGTATAAGAATGTAGCACAAGGAATTTAAGAAAAGGGACGAGTTTATGGAAATGGCTAGAGTTATTATTGAAGTTGGGGTCTGGTTGGAAATGGGTGAGATAGCTACATCCGAGTGTGAGGTTTCTTTGGATTCCCTACAACACTCTTTAACTTCCTACAAATGAAGGTATATGTTCAATAGGTGTACAAACACATTCTTTCTACAAACAAGCACTTCATAAGCATACAAAATGTTCTTTCTTAAAAGCTACCTCGCACCTTGGTTGGTTTCTACTTCTCCTAAGAGAAAGTTGAAAAATAAGCAGCATCAATAAACCAAACATATCAAGATTTCATCATCCCAACTTTGTAATATTATGATCCACTCAAGATCCTCATAAATTTCTATGGCCAAAGAAAGTTTAAATGAATAAGAATCCTACTCGTGGAGGATCCATTATGATGGAAGACAAAGAATTATAATGAATTAGTTTGTAATTTGGAAATGGAATCTAAATCAAGTTCAATAGTCTTGGACAATATAAAACATGATGAGGAAGAAAAATACACCTCAAATGAAGAATTTGGCCAACCACTAAGGTGAAAGCTTCAGGTTGAAGAATGTGAGCAAGAAGTTGTTCTTGAATGAAGTTAAGAAATTGCAATGAATGTTCAAAATATTATTTTAGAGCTTCAAGGCACATTGGAAAAAACGGGTCTTTGCAAGTGGAAAAATTATGCATGAAAGAATCCCAATTTAGAAGAAGAAAAATGTTGATCATTGGTCCAACTACCATCCAATTAGGAAGAACAACTTGTGTAGGTGATTTTTGCACTCAAATATCAAATAATAATTTATCTAACAACTTAGAGAAAGAGAAGGTATAGACCAATGACAACGTTGTATAGGTAAGGTTGTATGTTCCAATGAAGTAGATCATTGACAATGTCTAGGCTAGGATATCAATCTTATTTATTAGGCTATCTTATATCAAATTTTTAGAATTCCACACGGTGAGGTAGATTGTAATGAGAAGAAGGTCAAGTCTTGTATCATGGAAAGCACCAAATTTTAAATTTTTTACCTCAACAAGTAAACAATTATATTATAGGTCTATGATGAGTAACATATCAACCACCTTAATAGCAATCAGTGCAAGGACCTAGTTAGGATACTTAATTGAGTATTTAGTTGAATTTAAGCAATAAATAGCCTAAGGAATAAGTTTACATATTCTCTCATATATTGAGATCATTGGTCCATACAAAAGGGGGTAAAATCATTGAGCAATAGATACACCTTCATCTAGACAAGGTATAATAAAAAACCATACCCCACTTGTATAAGTACATCTACAAGTTTTGGTTGTTAGCTTCCTTCTTGTCATCAACAAAATTCAAAAGTCAGTTTGGATTGAATTTAGACTCATTCCTATTGGTAACCAAGGATGTGGGAAAGGAACCAATCTAATTATTGAGAGGTCAAAGACAAATTGGATTGGTGATGTATAATAATTTATCACAAGGACCCTAAGACAAGGGACGAGTTTGTGGCAAAGACCATAGTTATTATTAAAGTTGGGGTCTGGTTTGAAATGGGTGAGATAGATACATCTAAGCAAGAGGTTTCTTTGGATTCCCAACAACACTCCCTAACTTCCTACATATGAAGGTAGTTATTCAATAGGTATATAAACACATTATTTCTACCAATAAGCACTTCGTGGGAATCAAGAAGGTGTTTGCTTCTGAGTCCTCACAGGTTCCTCGATATAAAGAGTTTGAAAATAGAAAGGAAGGTTGATAGTGCATTGCAAAAGGATATCCAAACCAATTGTTCTAAGGATAATAGAGTGGGAATGGGAATACACCATCATACCCTTGACTATAGAGATATTAGTTGGCCTCTCGTAAATATCTACAAATATGGACAATGACCATATGGAAATCATTAAGGAAAACATAAGCAAAAAAAGTAACCAAATAGAAACACAAAAGGAACAAGAGTATATCAACATATTAGTGGTACTAAAAATAATTTTTGCATACTTAGAAACAAGAATCCCACATTCATGATCTATAATGTAGAAAAGATAAGGTAATAACTTTGAAAGAGACCACAACTACGACAAAGGAATTTGATAAGGAAAACTTATATTTTGCATAAGCAAGCTAAATAAGCACCTAAGTGAAAAACAAAGAAAGGGAATAAGAAATTAAAAGAATAAGCTAAGAATAGAGATGCATATGAGCAATGGAAACTTGAAAAGGAGGCCAAGAATCAAATTGGTGGACAATAAAAATTTGAACAAGAGTCTATGAAGAAATCAACACAATACGAAGGAGTTAGAGAAGTAGCTCATAAAAGTACCATTTGCATACAATTAATAATGGGAAAAGTCACAAGCAAGATACAATAGATGAAGAAGCTAAGAAAGTGAGATCTACTAATGAATAGAGGCCAAACAATTAGGCAACACCGAATAGGAAAGAACAACAAGGATAAAACAAGGTCGTTGAGGGTTATGAAATATGTCGAAATGCATCTTACCAACCAAAGTGATAGGAGGAAGGAGTATTTGAATTTGGGGAGTGTAAGAGCCCCAAAAAGGATAAGCTAAGAAATGTGAACACTCATTGAAATTTTCTATAGAATAGTTAGTGGAGTCCCAAACCCTAAGGATTAAGTGCATCTTAAAGAATACAAAGGAGGAGTAGAAAATATTGATAATATCAAGAAAATGATTGATGACTACTTAGAAATACAAGACAGGGAACTCACCCAACTATAGGTTAAGAAGATGATGGGTGGAGACTAGGTTAACTAGAAGAGAACATGAATCAGACAAAACAAAGAGCACAATAGTGCAAGCCAAAAAATAAATGAAATGTAAGGGTTGACGACTATCCATAAACCAAAACATGTCAACTAACCCTTGAGTATCGTCATGTAGGGTAGCGAAATTCAACTCTAAGCCACTTAATGAATTTTTGCCACTATTTGAAATAGGGGATGTTTGACTCATAATCTTGGGCATGCAAGAGGTAGTGTTAGCTAACTTATATGAATAATTCCAATAGAAGAAAACAATAATACTGAGACTTCGGGGCCTCAGAAGGAATAATGGTTAAAGCGAACGATCATAATCACATAGAAAATTCATTTGATCATAAAAGGAAACTTCTAGATATCATTGGTGTAGTTCTAACCATAATGAATCAACTAAGGTTACCAATTGGAAATAAGGATTTTAAATCCACAAAGTTGTTAGTCGAAGATGCTCAACAACACTTAAATACCTAGAAGAAAATGTTTTAGAGCATATTTGAGTGGTTTCAACGAGGAGGATTGGAGAATCATAGAGTTGGAAGTGATGACTTCCTCAATTTTAAGGGACTTGGGAAATTCTTATTAAAGGCACAATGTGATCTACAAAATAAGAAGCATGAATGAGGTTGCAATCAATGGTCAATGTTTGGGCAATCCAACCAAGTGCTAGAAGAGATTAGGATGAAAACTACCAAAATATATGATACATGGAAAGCACATACATTCCAACTATATAAGATGGCCAAGACGGCATAACTATATGAAGCTATGTAGAAGGAGTAATATTGGGAAGTTATTGAGCATTGATCCCAATTGGAAGAGGCTAGTTACATCTTGGTTGAGCTTTGTTGAAATCTACATAAATTTCAACTTGACAAATACCCAACATATGATGTCAAGAACAAAAAGGAAGAACTTGCAAACCAAGGGGGTTTGTTGAGCAATGTGGAGAAAGGATTCACTCGCAACAAACGGAAAATAACCAAGGCACTCTAGGAAATATTTGACACATAATCACAAATGAGAATCCTCCATTTGTTGAAAAGGATGTTCCCAAATTGTCTCCAAGATAAATAAATTGTTTCGAGTAGTGGCCGGCAAATCCAAAAAGAGTTTTTCCCAAGGGCCCATGGAAAAGTTTAGTTTTGGAAAAGGAGTGGAGCCACAAATTCATCCAATCATGGGTAGAAAAGATAATTGTTACCAAATAAGGGCAAAAGATGAGTCAATACAATGAAGCACTTGATGGATCTGTTTTCCAATTTTCTAGAATATAGAACCAAAAGATAACTATCATTGTGTTCCAAAAGCACAACAAATAACATAAGGAAGACATATCAACAACCAAGTAGAAGGGCACATATATTAACTTTACTAACTAGGTTAATGAATTCAAAAATACATTTGTAATACCCCCATTTTGACCCTTAGAATGTATTGGCTTGATATGTAAATATTGTGCATACACAATGTATGATTCCTAGTGTGGAGATCAAGGCCAAGGCCCCTCTAGTGAATGCTCAACTTTTAAAAGGAAAGTATTTTATATTTCGTGAGCCATGTGCTAGTAAGCCATGGGAAAATTGTAAAAACTTGTAAATATTTATAATGCAAACACAATTCAAAGAGTTGGCTATGGAAGCAACTAAAATGAGGGGTGTTGTGTGTATCCACTAGGGAGAGGTGAGGGGTTGTGGGATTGGATATTTTTTTGCCAAGTATAATCTCAAGAACCCATCTTGACTTCCCTTTTCGATCTTTATTTCTATTGTAAGGAGGTAGTTGAGAAATCAACTCATAAATTTAATGGAGCATGGGCAAAACTCAAAAATTCATATGGTTGAGTATGGGCTCATTTTGCTTGAACCATAAGTCAATTTTCCTCATGGAAATTTGTTTTCTATCATCCCCATCCCATTATGTAACAACCAGACACCAGTTCTCAGCATGTTATGTGTTCCCAATAGTGCAATTAACAAAAATCAGAACCAGAAACTAAGCCTTGTTTTAGAGTGTCCAGAATTCCCAGAAATTCACGTGGATAGTGCAATCTAGGGTGGAATCCATAGACATAAACCATGGGGAAAATTTGAGAGTGTAAAAAGACCAAAAATTCATGGGAATACCCATATTTGAAAGCTTGGAAATTAAATTCCATGACTGAGAATCACGTGGCCATAAATCGGGAAAATCCAAGAGTGGATTAAAGAACCCAATGAATGAAAGAATATTTGAAGGTTTAGCAACTTGGAACTTTCTATTCCCACCCTGAAGAGCACTAGAGGGAAGGGGTGCTTGAGGGATTGTGTAGTAGAGAATGGGACCTTCCTTATGTTGGGTGTTGTAGGTAATGTGGGTGCCAAGATTGTTTGAAGTCAATTGAGATGCTTGTAGCTCTGTGGTTGAGCTCACTAGCTTAGATTTCTCCTTCCATGTCTTCCTACATGCTTGATAAACCATATTGTGTGCTGGATTAACATGAATATGTGTTCCTATGGCGTGTGTGAGTCTGAGTAGTTCCTCCTTAATGGATACATAGCCCTAGCCCGGGGGTGGTCTCTTAGCTGAAATAATATAGTCTGGACAGAAACCTATAGTTGGGTGGAACGTTGCTCTTCCATAGCTAGTTGCTTCGACAATTTCAATTGAAAGATAAGTGTCTATTGTTGTCTATAAATATTTCATTTATGTATTGTGAATGATTCTCTAATTATGTTGAATTGAATGAGATGATCTCATATGAAATGTTAAATTGAATGTCTATGAATAGTACGAAATCTTTGTGCATGATTTTATTGTTGTGCTTGTGATGAGCATGTCGGTATAGGCATGTTGTGTGTGCAGCTAATTTTATTTCTATTGTGTTTATATTTATGCATCTGCACATACATTTAAATGTTTGTGAATTTTGTAATTGGAAATGGGGAGAAAGTTAGAACCCCGTGTATCATTCATGTTCCCTCCGCTGGCCGGATTGATGGAAGGGGACGTGACAACATTTTTTTGACCAATTAATCCAATGTAGTTAGGAGGCTACCAAACCTTCAGGGTTAGATAGTGTTGTATATGAACACACATTAGTTTTTATAATAAATGCCACATTTATTGGAAAAAATTTTATACAATTGGTTGGGTGTGGGGTATTTAAATCAAGGGCGCACATTAATATTCTAGTGAAAAATGCCCTAGACAGTTGCTAAATTCCAACAATGAATATTCTTCTCACAATGCGAGTATGTTTATGTGACCAACAGCAATTCGAGCATCATGGGACATGATTAGGCCTTAGTTACAATTGGCTTGCATGTGAGGATCTCATGTTTGAATCTAGTTGAGTGATCAATTTTGACCACATCAATTAACTAGCTACCTTAGAGTCACTAATCAAAATTAATAATAACAACTCCCCCAACTACAATTGATTAACATAAATGAAAGGTTAAAAATCATTAGCTAAATACTTTAATGATCATTTTGTTATCTTCTTCCTTCAACTAGTCTTTTATAATTTTATTGACTTCATTTGAGTTAAGTAATTAGTTGTTTGGAATTTTATATTGCTCTACATAGTTTTTCCTTATTATAAGATATTGTATCATAATCCAGAAATGTTTTTCTGGGTTTTTGGTTTGTAGGTGGTTCAATTTTATATTGTAATTAATTCCTATCATTTTGTTTTTTTTTCAGAAGAAAAAATACCAGACCTTGATATTCATATTATGAATCAAAGGACATCTTATACAAGCAGCCTTCAACTAGGCTTCTATCTAGCAATAGCTATCAGTGTTTCAGGGACCCCATGAGTCACAAAAATTACATGAACAACCATCAACTAGGCTTCATGACAAAAAAATAGGCTATAACAACATGCCAACAGACCATCAGATGATCATGTGAAAAAGATAGGAGAAGGAGATCCTATCAGCCTGATCAAGAGGGAAATCAAGTAAGAGGAGCAGTTAAACTCCAAATGGAAAACAAGCTTATCCACCTTGAGCACAAAGAGAAGGATAGGTGCCTCAACAAAGAAGCCAACTCCAGATTAAACATAATAAAAGTAACCATGTGCCCAAAAAAGAGGGGACTGAGTCTCGGCACCAAGCTCCAAAAGAGCTGAAAATCCCTTTATAATCATTCATACCATCAAAACTCTCAATGAAAAAACCAGATCCAGGAGCTAAATCCAAATCCTTCTTTGAAAGGCAATCAACCTGTTGATTGTGCTCACGATAGATATGATTGATTGTTAAATGAGAGAAACTATTCATCTGAGACCTGATGTCTTTGCACCAATGGTCCAAGCAAGGCGAATCCAAGGATGCAACATTGTTTGCCCAATTTATAATGACTAAGGAATCACCAAAAATATTAAGGAAAGGGATCCCCATAAGCTTTGCTGCAGCGATAAGTTCCCATAGAGCAAGGAGTTCTGCCCTGGTGTTGGTGCTTGTGCCATAGCCCATAGAGAAGTTGAGAGAGAGTGTATCACCCAGAAGTAAGACAAAACCAACTCCTCCAATTCTCCCCGAAGCAGCCCCATCAAAAAAACCACAGGGAAATGTGATCTGACCGGGCATGTCGATCTCCCTTTTTTCAGTTTTTATTATGGTACGGGTCTTGGAATAGGTAGTGATTAAAACGGTTAACCATATTGATAAAAAAAAGTATTGATTCGATATAAATAATAAATATATAAATATAAAATCGAATCTTATTGAGAAAGGTATTTAGTAAATTGTTTATTTTGGTAATATCTTCATGCTTTAACACAAGGCAAATGCTATCCGCGAGATGTAGAACAGTTGGTGGCGGGGTATGGTTAAGACGCCCCCTAAGCTGGAAGGTCATTGGTTCTAATCCTGTCGGATACCAAAAAATCCAACCATGTTAAGGGTTGGTGCGGTCCAGGCCGGGTGCGATCCCCGGGTGATTTTGACGGCTTAGATGCCCCTAGTTCGTGGCCACTCAGCCAATGGAAACCTTGCTAGTCAGGGGGTTCCACCACTTTGCCAACAAAAAAAAAACACAAGGCAAATGCTATTAATAGACATCGAATTGAGAAGAAAAAATAAAGGCACCTTAAAGTGGACATTTAGATGTATGGTGTTTCATATATGATAGGGAAATGCATTGCCTTTAGAAGAGAATTTCAAACTTAAGATGAGAGTTTTATTGAAAGTTCACATTTACATAAGGATTTGAATGGGAATGTAATTGTATTTTAAATATGGTGATTTTATTTCATTTTAAAAATAATAGTGATTTTATGTGTATTTTGTTGTATTAAAGTATATTTTATTGTATAAATAATATTGATTTTATGTGTATATATTAAAGCTTAAGAGAATGAGTCCTATGGAATATAGTGTTTTGGTGGTGAACATTTTAGATACAATATATATAGAGATAGTTGTTAGGATTTTATATAATGAGAAAGAATTTATTCTCGACGATTTGATTTTGTCTGTGGAATTGATCCAAACCTTCCTATTATATTGAGAAATAGAATATCAATTTGACCCTTGGTTAATTATGTATAATAAAGTGTATGTTCAATGAACATGCATGAATTTGTTTAATAACCACATTGATTCAATGGTTGATTCATAGAGCTAGCACCATTTTATTAACCTATGGTCAAGTTACCCCAAACAAGGGGAATAATCAAACCATGTGTTTCATTTACATTTCATTTTTTAGTGTTTCTTTAAAAAGTGTTGTTTTATGTAATGGAAATAAATGGTTAAAATAAGATCGTTTAGTGCAAAATTAATTTTCACACTTTCTCTTTGATACCTTGTCTTGTCTTGAAAGCCATAGGTTTTGTTGACAATGTGTAAAGTTGCACCTTCAACGAGTGTTAAATCTCGTTGTTCTAAAGTGTTAAATCTCAGTGTTGTTAGAATATCAGTTTGACCCTTGGTTAATTATGTGTAATAAAGTGTATGTTCAATGAACATGTATGAATTCGTTTAATAACCACATTGATTCAATGGTTGATTTATAGAACCAGCACCATTTTATTAATCTATGGTCAAGTTACCCCAAACAAGGGGAATAATCAAACCATGTGTTTCATTTACATTTCATTTTTTAGTGTTTCTTTAAAAAGTGTTGTTTTATGCAATGGAAATAAATGAAAAAGTGTTGTTTTATGCAATGGAAATAAATGATTAAAATAAAATCGTTTAGTGCAAAATTAATTTTCACACTTGCTCTTTGATACCTTGTCTTGTCTTGAAAGCCATAAGTTCTGTTGAGAATGTGTAAAGTTGCACCTTCAACCAATGTTAAATCTCATTGTTCTAATTATTAATTGTTAACACAATAGCTCTTTTATCAACATATATTTACACCTAGCATAGAATGTTTAAAGTTGAACACATTATTTATGATAAGATATCTATTGATTATCATTGAACAAACCCATTAAAGGATCATTGGATCGTTGGATGGTTGATTGCTTGGTTACTTTCGTTTCAGAGTGTGTGTTTGAGGTCATGGTTCTTAGTCATGGAAACATGGTTGACATACCTTTGCACCCTTGTAACTATTAATTGTAAAAGCTTATGTTGATATATGAAGAAGTTTATGTTGATGGTTGATTGCTTGGCTACTTTCGTTTCAGAGTGTGTGTTTGAGGTCATGGTTCTTAGTCATGGAAATATGGTTGACATACCTTTGCACCTTTGTAACTATTAATTGTTAAAGCTTATGTTGATATATGAAGAAGTTTATGTTGACATATGAAGAAGGTAAGAGTATATGCTTATAATTTAGTTATTTAGCTAGTTTATCACTTATTTAAAAAATATATAATTTTTAGTTTATCGTGGACAAAAGTGCACATTGAAAAGTGGGTGGTATGAGTGTATATTACCATTTTTAAAACGAAGTGTCATGTGTTATACGTTTATCTTTTCACCATCCATTTTTAATAAGCACATCAATCTACATCTACCAATAACTTATAGGTCAGCCTAGGATGAGACTACAGCGCTACCCCTCACTAGAATTGAATCTGTGACCTCCCCAAAGATAACACGTGTTCTTAACCACTCCCACTCAGGTGCACATTGATTATTACTTTTTACACAATAACATTGTTTATCAGGTACCTTTGCACCTTTTAAGACAATTACTAGGTGTAAATGTTTATATTGACATATGAATAAAGTAAGAGTGTATGATTATACTTTTATTTATTGCACCGAGAGAAGCCAGGTGCTCTCCAGCCCAGTATGGTGGAGATCCTGTCTCGTTAGTCACGTTATGCTAGCCGACATAAATAAAAAAATAAAAAAATGAAAAATATAAATTACATATCGACTTAAAAAAAAACTAGCATAGATCCATTTTAAACCCAAATCTATCAAGTACTGAGAGGAATCCAAATGGTATAAAAATGAACAACTCAAGAAATTGAATTCCTATGGGTGCTTGATAGATCTAAATTTAAAATAGATTTATGCTAATTTATTTATTTATAATTTATTTTTAAAAAATATAACATTTAATTTATAATGAACAAAAATATACATTAAAAAGTAGATAATAAGGATGTACATTACCATCCATATTTTTAAAATAAAGTGCTATACATTTATCCTTCCACTATTAATTTTTAATAAACACATCTTCACTCTCCCACACCATCTACTAGTATAAGATTGTTTTTGCTTATAAATATACACACCTATCTTTTCGTCAACGATTTTGCTTCTTGAATGAATTTTTTACGGAATTTGATGATTAAATTTTTAATAAATTTTTATGTCGAAGACGTTTTTCTCTGAGGTCGAGTTTTCGACACAGTTCCCAATTTTTGGTCGTCCCTCTGCCTAATCAAAACCATCCACGTATTTCTACACTGTTCTCTACACTCTGTCATAACAGTATTTCTAGACATCCATCATTTTGAAGGAGGGCACAATTGCGTGCATCAGTTCGAAGGAGGGCACAACCGCTTAGAGAGAAGTAGGGCCAAAATTACCATTGTTTCGCCATCTCTACGCCACTCTGATACCAGCGAGGAAGTCATTTTTCCACACTGTGAAATCTCTGACTCCGTGGCCAGCAAGTGCTTTCCTTACGCTGCTTCCTCTTCTGGACATATCCCTTCTGGATCACATCTACTCCGCCTCTTCTGATCCTGTACTAGTGACTGACGATTCCCATTCCCATGAAAATTGTAACCATGGAGTCTATTTTCCTAATGGGTAGGCTATTCCATCATTTTGCTGAGCTGATTTGCAATTTTCTCATCAATTTTGTGTAGTTACGTCAATTCACTCTGAATTTGTAATGGCATTTTTATGATTTTGCAGTGGGTTTATTATCCTTCATTCTCCACAAACATAGTAACTAATTACATCTATGTATTTTCAACAAATTTATAGGTTTGAAGTAGATCTGTTAAAGAAATTCGCCATGAACATAAGTGAGCAGGTTTCTTTCCCTAAGCTATTAATGACATAAAAAAAGGATAATGGGCTCTATTTCCGCTCCGAAATCGCTCAGTTAAATGCATATTTATCGGATATTTTATCAGGGCTAAGATTGAAAGGAATCATCTCCTTTAGATACAAAGTTCAGTTCAAGCAAAAAAAACAACCATCATTACGTATATAACAATGAAATGACAGTTGAGCGCATTGATAAGGGCAGAATGGAAACTCTCATCAAGTCAATCTCATCCCAAACCCTACCGATATGAAATACACGGAGGCCTTGAACTATTTAAATTATAGGCTACTCTATATAAGGCCACCTTTGCACTCTAAAATATACCACTTTTACAAGGGTGAGGAAGTGTTCGTTAAGTGGTCTGTAAGAGGGAGTTAGGAGAACGAGGCAGCGAACTCACAGAGTTAAATGGGCGGAGTCCAATGATATTTTTGTCATGAGCTGCCTTGAAATGGAGGTCAAATGGAGTTGTTATCTATTTCGGACAGGATTTATCTATTTCGAACCATATTTTATGAAAATCAACCTATTTCAAGACAATTAGAAGAATTTTTAGACTATTGTATTTGGAAATTTTTTAATTAGGAAAAATCTCTCCTTATTTTGGATATTTGTCTATGATTTGTTTGTGCACTTGGACTTATGAAATGAAATTGGATCTTGATGGAAGGAAAGTAAAAATCAACCTTCATGGATTGAGACAATATTTTGCAAATTAATAATTACTTGATATATTATTCATGAGATATCCAAATAATAATTACTTGATATATTATTCATGAGATATCCATGATTCTTTTTTAGTGCCTATACATGGGTTATGGTTTTTTATAGAGGATTTATAGTGTAAAGTTTTCATTATGATTGAGTTAATGGTCAATTGATTCAAGTTATGTAGATAAGATTGCAAAAGATGATGCAAAATTATTCTTTCCAAGGCTTGTGAAGGTATACTTACAATGAATTATTCACTATAGTTTTGAATACTTTTTTTTTGGATGGAAGAATTGATTTTTTTTGTGTGCAAGAATTGATAACTAAAATACTTGCTGATGTCCTTTTAAAGATCATAAGATCAACTCCTGTAGCTACCACTTTAAACCCACCATACTTCATCTCGTATTGGCCCTAAAAGGAGGATTAAGGCACCATGGAGGTTCTAACCTGGACATGATCAAGGAGGTCTTTTTTCTCAGTGGGGCGATTAATATCGGGAACTTTATTCTCTGGTTGGAGTGGATGGATCTACAAGGCCTTCAGTGCCGACAGAAGAGCTTCCATAAGATATTTGATGCTTTCTTTGAAATGGTAATACAAGAACATGCAGAGAAGAACAAGGATGACAACGTCGCCAACAAGGATTTCATGGATGTAATGTTGGTACTAATGGAGAACGATGCTATGGAGATCAAGATCACTCGAGACCATAGCTAGGTTGTCATTTTTGTAATTCCATGATCTCTTTGATTTTGATATCTCTCTGTCAATATTAACAATTTATGGATTAAGATGAATAATATGTACTAACAATGGCAACGACTGACGATTTAAGAATTATTAATCATCCTCTAATGTTATCGATCACAATAGTCTGCAAACCATTGTGAAGAAATTCCGTGACCATTATTTGGTTTTATATTAAATTGCAAGGTTTGATTTTGTAATTTTTTTGGTGAAAAATGTGAATCCAGGATATGTTAGGACCTAGAACGGACACGTTCTCTGCGACCTTAGAGTGGGCGATGTCTTGGCATCCGTGTTTTTGTTTTTTGATTGTGATTTAATTGTCTCAACTCATTCCTCTCAAATACAAATCTTATTTTATACACTAAAATAAACTAAACTTTAAACAACTTCTTATTGAATGTTGAATGTGGTATATTCCTCTTAATGCATACATACCTGTAACCTAGTGAGGTGGGAAACGGCCCCTCCATTTTCAAATTGATATTTTATGTAAATATACTTATGATATTTTATTCTTTATTTATTTATTCTTTTATATGCATATGAGGAGGACTTTTTATTTCATTTGTTTTTTATTTTCACGTTTTCTTCACACACATATATTCAAGCTTAAAACTATCATGCTTCTCAAGAAAATGGAGGTGGGGCTCTAACAAAGAGATGGTGATGGGTCTTTTATTAACGAGTAGATAATTTGTTGTTTTTTTTTAATATTTTTTTTAAAGAACTTTTAGGCAAAGATCGTTCTTTAAAGGTATGGTTCATTTTGAAGTAGTGGCTAAAGTGTTTTAATTTAATTTCTATGCAATTTTTGTGAAGATTCTTCATAAAATTATAAGTGATGTTAATCAAGTTTTTGAATATTCTCCATAAAATTATAAGTGATGTTAATCATGTTTTTGGGAAGATTCTCTATAAAATCATAAGTGATGTTAATCAAATTTAAAATACTAAATATGTCATCACATTATAATTACCACATCAAGGTCATGAGGTTCATTGAATATGTCATCACACTATGGAAGTATGTAACTCCAAAGGAATCATTCATTGGAATCCCAACCAACACAAATGAAAACAACCTTCTGCTCAAACATCATTGTTGGAAAAATATTTAAATCAATACTTGTAATTAAATTGATCAAATGCTCAATTAAATTAATTTAATGCATTTAGGCCCTTAACATTTCTAAATTTTATATTTAGGAAAATAAGCTCTTATATGTATGGTCAATGAAATCACAAACAAATACACAAGTCATCAAATTTAACCAAAAACATGAGCAATAAAAAATCGAATTCAAACAAAAGAAAAGGTAATGAGAGAACTATACAAATACGTCAACAAAAATTGTTAAGAAACTATGAAGTTTTTTTTTTATTTTGTTATGTCAATCAACTTGATGAAAGTATGAAGTGAGACAACAAGGAAGAGTAGTGGACTCTAAATTATTTAGATGCATAATTTGTAATCTCGCATGTTAATGCAACAAAGAAAAAAGAACCATTTATGAACCTATGTTCAAAATGTTTATTGTTCCCTCCAATTAACTTTAAAAGAACATTATAGTTAGCACCGATGATACTTTTTTTGTTGTAAATGATAAAGGTTCTATTTTCTTTTGTGAGTTCTTAACTCCGTAGTATAGTAATTACAATTTTTTAGATAATTGTATTTTTTTTATTTCTGTTCTATCTCATATGCTTAAGAACCATTTTTTTTGTTAAGCTTCAAAATATATGTGCAAGTTAAGTTAATGCTTTTATGATATCTTTGTAATATGGCTTGCATTTAAGACTTTAAAAAACACCAAGATTTTCTTATAAATTATATTTGATTGTTTTCACAAGTGAACCTTTTTTTGTAGGATTTTAGGTACTAAATGGGTCTATCTTGAGAATTTTGTTTCAGAAACTATAAATTTTAAGATTATTTCTAAAAATTGCTATAATTTGTAAATATTAAATCAGTCTAGTGTCTTCTTTGATTTTAAATTTGCTAATGTGAACATTGTTTTTGTTAAATTGCTCTCAGATGGACTCCATTTTCTCCCAAGACTTGATAGAAGATGTTTTTTACTATCTACACATTTTTAATCTCTTGTTTTGTATCATAGATAACCACAAATCTCTTCGAGGTTTTATTGCACCTTTTAGGGCAATTGCTAGTAATATTGTGTTATTCAAATCATTATTATGAATATATGAATTAATTTAACATTCATAAATACTTTTACACACAAATTATACAAGTTTAAACATGGTTATTTTTAAAAAAAATCAACAATTAAAATAATACCAAAAAATGTTATAAAAGGAAAAATCTTCCAACCTTTAAACCACACTCTTTTAACATTACACCACAAAACAAAATAAAAAAATCTAAGCTCCACTCTTTTAACAATGGCAACAAAATAAAATAAAATAAATGAAATATATATATATATAAGCTCCACTCTGCGTGTTTGAATGGAATGCATGTATCTGCGCCCATTTTAGCAACACATTGTCGGCATCGAAATGAACATCCAAGAGGTTAGGTGGCACCGGAGCTGGGACCAACCTGGAAACAATATTAATATTGTTGAACTTGCTTTCTTGTTCCCAACAGTAACTTCAATGGAGCACAGACTCCTGCCTTGCCATGCCCTGCCCTGCTTCCCACTCATTAATATTGAGAGGGACATACTACACTTAGTAGTGATAACATTCAGGGTATCGACTGCAGAAACGACAATCAAATCAATAGTAAGTAATTTTGTAGCAATTGCAATTTCTTTTATCATGTTATAATCGCAGCAAAATTTTACTAAGCATGGATCTTGTAAATATATGAAATTTTGATTAAAGTTAAATCATAAATAATTATGTTCATAAATGTTTAAATATTATCTTTGATTATATAAATATCTGAAATTTTGACTAAAGTTAAACAATGAATAATTATGTTGGTAGGTGTTGAGATAGTATTTGATATTTTAGACTTTTTTGAGAGATCAACAAGATTGACCTTAGTGTAAGGAGTGTAAAAATGAGATTCATTTCATTATGGTTAAATACATCTTGATTAAGATTTAAATCATTTTTTTGTATATTAGCTTGATAGGTGTTTAGGTATGATATAACATTTTGGATTTTTTTTGAACTGATCAACAAAATTACCCGTGTAACCAATAAATAGTATTTGTTTCAGGTATATATTAATTGTTTAATGTTTATTTTACACCATAAATGACTACTTATGATTATTCGGTAATTAGTTTTTTTAGAAGAAAAATAGCAGTTCTCTGATATTCACTAGAATCAAAGGTAACAAGATACACACCTAAAAAAGTGTTCAACAACCTGAGTAACCAGGGCCAGGCTCCTAGGCATAGTAAAAAAAATACCACAGATAGAGCACCCACCCAAAACCAAACTCCCAACCAAAGAAAGCATTGGGGGCATGCACAAACTGCTCCAAAAGAGCCAAAGAAAAAACACAATCACATGGACAAAAACTTATCATCCCTGGTAAGTTACCGTTATCATCACGCCATACCAAGAAACAACAGCAATGAACCACAATGGACATCGCCCACACAACCATCTCGTCATCACCGTTGTCGTTGCCACTAGTAGAGTAGATCGTCTACAAACAAGTGGATGATGGATGGCAGCTAGGGTTCAAACCCTAGCCATCTAGTACAGGGATGAAGCAACCGACTATGAAGAAGAAGGAAGCCGCTCCACAAAAAACCCCATCAAGCTGCCACCACCGCACCGCAAGGAAAAGCCTTGCCGCTCAGGTCACCATCGTCATCGTCGCTGCCCAACAACAGGTTCCGCCTTGATTCATTGGAGCAGCTAAGAAGCAGAATAAGTATTCCAAGCAAACGCTGCACCAACATGAAGAAACACCTTATGAAGGAAGTCCCGCACATGGAAAATTCTCTCAGTCAACCGAGTTCTCAGCCTCATAGAGGAGAAAGGGTAACGACTAGGGTTAGAACCCTAGCCACCTAAACAGGGTTCGGCTTCGACTCTCAAAACGCCCGCTCCAAAGAGAATCAAAATAACTTAAAGGTGGAATCCAAGAGTCGTAATTTGGTAATTAGTTTAACTAAGTGGCTAGTTGCTTTATCGACTTTCAAGGACCACTTTAGTTATCTTATAACTGTGTTATTAATATGAAGTTATGGGAATCGACCATGTCCATGAATTCAAAGCAGTAAGCTAAACTTTAGACCATTTACACCTAATAAGGTAATCAAAGGTACTGATTCTATTTCTGCAATAAAAATTGCAATTTTATCACTAAAAATCTCATTTTCAACAAGAAATAGTGTTGTCAGATTCTGGCCAGACTTATAATGAAAAAGGTACAAATGGTCCAGAGTAGCCAACTCCGAATTCAAATGCATGGCCATAGCCTAGTGGGGCCCGCGAGGTACAAGCTTTACACGTGAAATAAGTTGTTATCTATGGTATGATTGGCATCCCCAAGCCACACTCGCCAACAGCCCGGTACACCCATTCTTGGCGGGTGAGTGACGCGCCGCCGCCTGTAAGCAAAGCCGTCCCGTCGGTGGTCTTGGCTGGCTGACGGTCCCCACCGCCCACGATATCACCTGCACATGCGTTGCGTGCGTCACGTCACGATCCCTCGTATCAATTTGCTGCTGCCTGACGACGAAACGTCGCTTTCCGTACAACCCCAAGCAGATGGGCATTGCCATGAAATCATGACGAATCGACGATGCTTCCCTTTCCTTCCCGTCCTCTTGCTGTGGCGTGCTTTTTACGCACGTGCGAATGCTGCTGTCGATGACACGGACTTCACTCCACTTAACGGGAGCCCATTTATTCTTCATCTGTCACTGTCCATCTTTGTCCCACTTGACTGGATTATTCAAGAATCAAGATAGACTTTTTCTTTCATTCATTCTCATCACAACTCAGCTCGGCTCTGCGGAATTAAAAACGTCCGTCGTATTATATTCGGCTCTCGGATCCGATCCATCATTTTGTGCAAGCGCCGGCCAGAATATTTTATTGAAGCCAAGCCAAGCCAAGCCAGCCAGCGAATATGAGTCCGGTGAACCGTCTTCCTAACTGGAAAGAGCGCGAGAATAACAAGAAGCGAGAGAGGCGGAGAAGAGCGATTGCTGCCAAGATCTTTACAGGTCTGAGACTTTATGGGAATTACAAGCTTCCCAAGCACTGCGATAACAATGAAGTGCTCAAGGCCCTCTGTGCAGAGGCCGGTTGGGTTGTCGAAGAAGACGGCAGCGCATACAAAAAGGTACTTATAACATTACATGCCCGCCCATAGATATATCCCTCAACTTATTTCTTCTTCTTCTTCTTCTGTCAAAACTCTGGATTTTTACAACGCTATTGTTTTGTTTTGTTTTGATGAAGCAGGGTATGAGACCTTCAGAGTGCATGAATGGTGTTTCCTTAGGGAATAATACTTCGTGTGGATTATCAGAGAATGGATCTCTGATTCCCTGGTTGAAAGACCTCGGATCATCAGGAGGCTCTGCCAGTGATGGCCTCCAGAGCAGAAGCTGCAGTGCGCCTGTCACGCCCCCCCTCAGCTCACCAACGACAATCAATAGCAGCTCTGCAATTCCATACAACATAAAACGTGAATGTTACAAGGATACCTCTGATGGTTCACAGGGTGGGTTCTTCAATTCTGTTATGTGGCCGCCAATTCAGCTGCCACACCAATCTGCGTTTTCCGCTTTCAATTCTCAGATCGATCCTGCTCCTCTCGTGGGTATTTCCGCAGACGAGGCCTGTGGGATTGGTGCAGTATATAATGATTGCATCAATAATTCACATTTGGCCATCGGCCCTGAGAATAATCCTTTACAGAAGATGACGATGAGCAGTGGTCTAAGCGCTTGGGAGGGCGAGAAATTACACGATTCAGGTCGGGATGAGCTTGAATTAACGCTGGGCTGCTCTTCTTTAGACGCGGGCGCCAAGATTTGAGGCATAACCTTGAAAACAATACTCATACTGCTAACTAACTAAACAATATTACTCTGTAACTGTAGTTGGAGACAGACAGAGACCATCAATGGCCATCATGTATTTACTACGGCTATAATTTGTTTTTGAGAAAATTTGAACTCTTAACTGTGTATGCTGGGATGATACTTTCATTCTTCCTGGTTTTTGTTGCACAAGGCGTTCTTCGCTGGCTGTCATATGTTGGTGTTATATTCCCACCTGCGATGGAGTCTGCCTGATGTGTTAGTGTTATATATTTATTTTTATAATCTTTCAGCCGGGTTTGATTCTGGTCCATACACTCTGGTGTTTTTAATGGCTGATTTGTTTCTTTCTGTGGGCACAATGTGGATAAATATTAGAGAGAGGGCGAGGTTAAAACGGGTGTCGCCCAAGTATCTTGATATTGGTATAATCAAGAATGATAGTGTGAACACCAACACGCAATACAGCATTGTCAATAAGAGTTTGAGTTTGTTTATGTGATTTTGGGTAGTTTTAAAAATGGGTATTTACTCCCAGGAAAAGCAATTATGATTATTGAAATTGTAAAATTATTAAAATAATAGAAAAAACAATTATGATTATTGAAATTGTAAAATTCTTAAAATAACAGCCTGTCTAAATAATTTTAATAAATTGGTTTTAAAATGTGTATAAAAAACTAAATGTTTTAATTGTCTCTTAAAGAAGTAGTATTAAAAGCGGTATAAACGGTATCCAAAAATCCAACTATAAGTTTATTTACAATGTTTAAATCACAATTTAAGCTATTGCTAACAATCCCAATCCTAATTGCTGAAAGCGCAGAAATAGTGTTGATGTATTTGTAACTTCGGAATGTATTCATCTATATATCTTATGTATTGTAACCCGATGTTTATTTGGGGATGTATCTATAATGTAATTGAGTCATATTGTCATGTCCCAATGTTTCGATCGGGAGGATCAATTATGTAAACAAGTCATGTCAAGTCATGGTGGGTAACCCTTCGATTGTCTAAAGGTTAAAGTCCCCGCAGTTCCAGGGCACTAGAGTTATTAAACTCTCTTAGTAGAGGTCGGCCTTGGTAGAGTTTTAGTCATGTCGGGATTAGTATAAATAGAGAATTGAAGTCTCTATTTATCATACAAGTCATCCACACTCAAGTGTAGCGCATAGTTGAGGAAGGAGAAGACACCGGGGCTAGACAAGAAAAATATTATTGCTGTTGGGAGATCACTTACTGTTTTGGGGCTTTTACTGTTTTGGTGCTGATTCTATCTATAAGGAAGTTGTGGGGTTTTTTCCTTTATGGTTTCCTCGAGGAAAAACACTGTGTTCGTTGTCTCTTGTGTTTGATTGTTGTACTTGTTATTCTCTCAGTGAAAGATCCTAATAATGCTAGCTTAATGTTGAAAAACTAACATGGTATCAGAGCTAACCTAAGAAGAAGACACTGTGCAGCTGCGGGAACTAGGGATTCCTAGTTTGTGGATCTTCCTCCACATATTTTCAGCAAAAGTAAGGTGGAATAACTCTCCTCCTTAGAGCGCATCTTTCTGTCGCAACATAATTCAATTCTGAGGTTTTTCAGTTTTGGATCTGTCACTGCTGCCGAAAATTAGGGCTTTTCACAGAAGAGGAATTTTTTAGTGAGCCCGGGTCTGGATTGATTTTCTCCCCAAAATCGAAGTTAGGAACAAATTTCAAAGCATTTGGTTGGACAAAACTCCAAAAAAACAAAACCCTAATTTGCTCCTGAACCAGCGCTACAGGATTTCAGCTCAAGTTTCAAATCCGACATCTTAAACCTGGTAAGATCTAAAAAAAATTGTATTTCTATTTGAGGTTCTCAGATAAGATGTCTCATCATACCAAGCTTGATGAAAAGCTTGAGGGAGCTGATAACTTCCGAGCCTGGAAGTATAGGATCTCCCTGGTCCTGGAAGAGAATGAATTAGACTCCTACATCCATGAGGAGGTTTCAGTTCCAGAGGGAGATGAGGCAAAAGCCTTACATAAGAAGAAGATGGTTATGGCAAAGAGGATCATTGCTAATTCTATCAAGGATCACCTTGTCCCACATGTGTCCTCTCTCAAGACACCTAAAGCTATGTTTGATGCCCTAACTAAGTTGTTTGAAGGGAAGAACATAAACCAGAAGATGACTTTGAGGAATCAACTGAAGAATGTGAAGATTCAGAATGCAGAGACTATCCAGTCCTACTTCACAAGGGTTTCTCAGATCAAGGAACAATTAGAAGTTGTTGATGAAGAAGTGGAAAATGCAGAGATTGTGATTATTACTTTGAATGGCCTCCCTAGGTCATGGGGTTCTTTCATCCAAGGAATCTGTGCAAGAAAGAAGTTAGTCAAGTTCAGCAGACTACGGGAAGAATGCTCTCAAGAAGAAGCTCGGATAGCAGCCCGAGAAGAGAAGATGGGAAGTGAAGATCAAGCCCTCACAGTTCACTCCAAGAAGGGAAGAAGAAATCCTCATTACTCCAAAGGTAAGAACTCTCATTCTAAAGATAACAATAGAAAGGACCTATCTAGAGTGAGATGTTATACATGTGATGCAAAATGACACTATGCAAAAGATTGTCCTAAGAACAGGGTTCACTCTCATAAGAAGAAGGGGAACAAAAGAAGACATCATGCTCATGCTGCAGAGGATGATGAACCATCCAGGAAGAGATCCAGATATGAAAGTGAATATTCTTCAAGCAAGGATGAATATGTTTTGATTTCCGCTCTCACAGGTAACATTACTCATGGAAGTGATGATTGGCTTATAGACAGTGGGGCTTCCAAACATATGACTAGATTCAAGGAATCCTTTGTAAGACTATCAGAACATGACTCACCTCACAAGGTGAAGCTAGGAGATGACTACCAATATCCAATAAAAGGTAGTGGGGAATCTTCATATAAACTAGACTCTGATAAGTCTCTAACAATGAAGGAAGTATTGTTTGTACCAGGACTCAAGAAGAACCTTCTCTCCATATCAGCATTGGATGCAAAATGAATGTGGGTTGCATTCATAGATGGTCAAGACATTATGTGGCATAGAGGAAACACTATCGATGATGCGGTAGTAATTGGAGAACAAGAAGGAGGATTGTACAAATTAAAGGGCCATCCAGAACAAGCAATGGTCCATAATACAGTAGAGCCAAGTGAACTTTGGCATAGAAGACTTGCACATGTGCATTACAGAGCACTACCTATTGCAAGCAAAGCTGTTGAAGGTCTTCCAGAAATCCAAGCAAAACGTGATGGGGTCTGCAAAGGATGTGCGAAGGGAAAGAACACAAAGAAGACATTTCCAAGTAGCGAAAGCAAAGCAAAAGGAATCTTGGAAATCATCCACTTCGATGTATGCGGTCCTATGTCATCAAGCTCACTAAGCGGGTATGCATATTATGTTTCTTTTATTGATGATTTTTCTAGGAAGACATGGAAGTTACTTCATGAAGAACAAAGACGAAGTATTCAGCAAATTCAAGGAATTCAAAGCCTTGATCGAAAACCATATTGAAAAGAAGATCAAGACTTTTTTATCAGACAATGGCAGAGAATTCACTTCAAATGAATTCAAGACGCTGTGCAAAGACTCAGGGATTAAGAGGGAGTTGTCCACTCCTTATAATCCACAACAGAATGGGATTGCGGAACGGAAAAATAGAACCATCATGGGAGCTGCAAGAGAAATTATTCATGATCAAGATCTTCCTATGCATATTTGGGCTAAAGCTGTCAGAACAGCGGTGTATGTACAGAACTGTACTCCACATAGAGTACTCGAGAAAAAGACTCCTGAAGAAGTCTTCTCTGGCAAGAAACTAGAAGTCAGCCATCTCAGAATATTCTGTTGTCCTGTGTCCATACACATTCCAAAAGAGGAGAACAAAATTAGATCCTTCAGGAAAGAAGGGCATATTTGTAGGATACTCTGAAAGCTCGAAGGCTTTCAGAATCTATTTCCCAGGATTCAAAAAGATTAACATCAGCAGGGATGTGACATTTGATGAAGACACGGCTTATAACAAATCCACAAAAATACCTGCTGAAGAACCTGAAGAAGCAGAAGCAGAAGCACCCAGAATTCATGATACAACCATGAATGAAGAAGCTCAAGAAGAAGATCGAGAATTTGAAGAACCACAAATCCCTGTAAATCCACCTCTGGAGAAGAATCCTCATAAGAGGAAACCTGCTTGGTTACAAGAACTTATCCAAGGTGAGGAAAGATATGGGGCTCCAAAAGAGAATCACAGAGAAAGAAAGAGGACCAGATCTTGCTCCGGGTATGTAGCTTTACTATGTGATTTCATTGATAAAGAACCTTCCAGTTACGAAGAAGCGGCAGAACGGAAAGAATGGAAGGATGCTAAGATCGAAGAATATCAATCGATCATGAAGAATGATGTTTGGGATGTTGTCCCAAGGCTAGTAGGGAAGTCAGTTGTAACTTCCAAATGGATCTATAAGATCAAGCATGCTGCAGACGGTAGCATTGAAAAGTATAAAGCAATATTTGTGGCTCGGAGTTTCTCTCAGAAAGAAAAAATAGACTTGAATAAACCTTTGCACCTGTAACCAGATACACTTCCATCAGATCAGTACTTGCTCTAGCTGCAGTGATGAAATGGGAGATACACCAGATGGATGTCAAGACTGTTTTCTTGAATGGTGTAGTGGAAGAGGATGTGTATGTAGAATAGCCACTCGGTTTTGAGACACATGATAGAGAGTCTCATGTATGTAGATTGAAGAAAGCCCTGTATGGTTTGAAACAGGCACCCAGGACCTGGTACGGCAGAATTAACAGCTTTCTATCCAGTTTGGGCTTTACCAAGAGTAAAACAGATTCCAACCTTTACTACAAAGTTGAAGATGGCAACCTAGTGATGCTCCTACTATATGTAGATGATCTATTTGTGATAGGTACAGATGGGTTGATTGTTGATACGAAGAGAAAGCTTGCTGCTGAGTTCGAGATGAAGGACTTGGGTATGATGCATTACTTTCTAGGTATGGAGGTGTGGCAGAGTACAGATGGAATCTTCCTTGGACAAAGGAAGTATGCAGTAGAGATCTTGAAGAGGTTTGGGATGATGGACTGCAAGACTATGGCCACACCTATGGCATCAAACCTGAAGCTATTGAGTGATGCTTCATAAGAGAGGTTGATGCTACGATGTATCGTTAGATGATTGGGTCCTTGATGTACCTGACGAACACGAGACCAGATATTTTCTTTGCTGTGAACACCTTGAGCCAGTTCTTGACAGATCCGAGACATGTTCACTTGATTGCTGCAAAGCATATTCTGAGGTACCTAAAGGGTACAGTTGATTATGGGCTCATGTACGATGCGAATCAAAAGATTAACCTGGAAGGTTATGTTGATTCAGATTGGGTAGGCAGTGCCATCGATAGGAAGAGCACTTCAGGATGTTGCTTCAGCATGGGATCAGGTGTGATCTCTTGGTTTAGCAGGAAGCAATCCTGTGTGGCACTGAGTACAACTGAAGCAGAGTATGTCACAACTTGTTCAGCGAGTT
Source organism: Pseudotsuga menziesii (assembly GCA_001517045.1). NCBI lineage: Eukaryota > Viridiplantae > Streptophyta > Pinopsida > Pinales > Pinaceae > Pseudotsuga > Pseudotsuga menziesii. Next base: position 99,785 of record LPNX010822389.1, on the reverse strand, counting down.
GTGAGGCAGTATGGCTGCGGAAGCTACTGTCTAATTTATTTGATCTCCAGTTGGATGCTTGTATACGTTGTGACAACTAGAGTTGCATGAAGTTGTCAGAGAAACCAGTGTTCCATGACAAGTCGAAGCATATCGAGATCAAGTATCACTATATCAGGGATATGGTGTAGAAGGGAGCAGTGAATCTCCAGTATGTTGCGATGGAGGAACAGATCGTTGATGTATTGACGAAGCCATTGGCTAGAGTGAAGTTCGAGTACTTCAGGGAGAAGCTTGGTGTTCTCCAGATCGAGATTTCCTCCAAGAGAAAGTGATGAGTCCCATAGCCATTTTGACATGGTGAGAGGATTGGTTCCTTCCATGGTCAGATGTAAGGGCTGAGCCATTCTGTCATGGTGAGAGGATTGGTTTCTTCCATGACAGATATGAGTGTTGAGATCCATAGCCATTCTGACGAGCAGGTCAGATGTAAGGGCTGAGAGGATTGGTTCCTTCCATGACAGATATGAGTGCTAAGCCATTCTGATATGGCTGTAGGATGTGTTCCTACATGATCAGATATAAGGGCTATTGCTATTCTTGGAATGGAGCTACCTGGTGAGGTACCAGGAAAACTCAGTTTTAGGACTGAGGGTCGTTCTGATATGACTGTGAGATGTGTTCTCACATGATCAGATATGAGTGCATGGCCATTCTGATGTGATAGAGGGATGTGTTCCTACTTGATCAGATGTAAGGGTTGAAGCCATTATGTCATGGCTAAAGGATTAGGTTCCTCCCATGTCAGATATGAGTGCTAAGCCATTATGACTTTGTGTCAGATATAAGGGCTATCGCCATTCTTTGAATGGAGCTACCTGATGAGGTACCAGGGATCCTCAGTCTAGGACTGAGAGACATTCTAATGTGACTGAGGGATGTGTTCCCACATGATCAGATGTGAGTGCTATGCCTTTTCACAGATGATAGTAGGTGTGTCCTATCATGCTGGTGATTGTAAGTGTAGTGCATTTCCACAAATGGTAGTAGGTGTGTCCTACCATGCTGGTGGATGTGAGTGCAGTGCCTTTCCACATATGATAGTAGTTTGTGTCCTATCATGCTGATGGATGTGAGTGCAGAGCCATTTCACATATGATAGTAGTTTGTGTCCTATCATGTTGGTGAATGTGAGTGTTGGGCCTTTCTGATATGATTATAGGATTGGTTCCTACATGATCAGATGTGAGTGTTGGGCGTGCTTTTCTGACGAGTAGGTCAGATGTAAGTGCTGGGCGGGCCATTCTGACTTAGTGTCAGATATAAGCGCTGAATAAAGACCTGCATGGAGGCTAGGCCTACAACCAACATGAAAAATGGATGGCTCTATAGAACTTCCTGTGACGAGAAGAATCATGAGATAGCACTAGTGACAATGATCCAGATCGAGTGATTATCCAGATCCAGTGATGATGCCCAGTGATGATTCAAATCGAGTGATGATCCAGATCCAGTGATGATGACCAGTGATGATCCAGATCTAGTGATGATCCAAATCCAGTGATGATCCAGATCAATTGATGATCCAGATCCAGTGATGATGTCCCATGATGATCCAGATCGAGAGATGATCCAGAATCGAAGATTGACGATGACTTGAAGACTCATTAGAATTGAAATGCAGATAATGAGATGATCCAGTTGATGCAAAGAAGAAGACTAGTGCTGAAAATTGTGTCGAAAGAATACCTTCCTAGTTAAGAGGGAGTGTTGATGTATTTGTAACTTCGGAATGTATT
>LPNX010822389.1:0-91537 GCA_001517045.1 Pseudotsuga menziesii | reverse complement strand
GATCTGATCCCCTAGCTCTCAGTAACCGCTCGAACCCACAGGAATCACATGGGTTAGCGGTATGGGCCTCAAGGCCTAAAAGGAAGGGGACATTACAATTCATCTATGTATCTTATGTATTGTAACCCAATGTTTATTCCAGGATGTATCTATAATGTAATTGAGTCATATTGTCATGCCCCGATGTTCCGATCGGTAGGATCAATTATGTAAATAAGTCATGTCAAGTCATGGTGGGTAACCCTCCGATTGTCTAAAGGTTAAAGTCCCTGCAATTCCGAGGCACTAGGGTTATTAGACTTTCCTAGTAGAGGTCAGCCCTGGTAGGGTTTTAGTCATGTTGGGATTAGTATAAATAGAGAACTGGAGTCTCTATTTATCATACAAGTCATCCACACTTAAGTGTAGCGCATAGTTGAGGAAGGAGAAGACACTGGGGCTAGACAAGAAGAAGATTACCGCTGTTGGGAGATCACTTACTATTTTGGGGCTTTTACTGTTTTGGTGCTGATTCTATCTCTGAGGAAGTTGCGGGGTTTTCTCCTTTATGGTTTCCTCGAGGAAAAACACTGTGTTCATTGTCTCTTGTGTTTGATTGCTGTACTTGTTATTCTCTCAGTTAAAGATCCTAATAATGCTAGCTTAATGTTGAAAAATTAACAAATAACAATTTTTCTAAAAATAACGGGTTTTTATTAAAAATTACCCACAAAAACGGAGCGTTTTAGTTGTCTTTTATCGTTACTTGTTGCTGGGGCCTTCCGACTTTATAGACTGTGATGGTGTGTGAGATATCAATTATACGACTCGCTCGCACATGTCACGGAGAAGGGAGATGGATGGCAGACTGGAAGCGTCACTGTCAGCCTACCTGAAATCAGGAGCACCGTTCCAAATGGAGTTGTCTAGAAGAGCGAGGATTTCGCTCCAACGGTGAAATCCTGGGAGAAATCCTCCAGCCGTCCTGAGCTCTTTTGGCACGTTCCCCAGGGCACATTCTCCGACACGGCAAGCCATAAGCATCATGCAGTAGGGGGCTCTGACAGATTGTGACTCTCCCTGTGCATCTCATTTTTCAGCAAAATATTTTCGGCTACATCCACAGTTCACCGTCGGTTGAGAAAGGGGGAGTGGGATATGCGCAAACCAAAACGCCCCGTTTTCTCCTATCAGTCTTTCCACAAAACCACTTCCTCTAGTAGAAACCACTTCCTCTTACTGGCGGTCGTCTTCTATCTTCTGGCGCCAGCCGCGCCACCTGACATCTACATGTCCATGTCAAATTTGAGCTGCAGAGACCTGAGGATCTGCGTTGTCCTTAGTCGAGGATCCATAATGCTGGTATTAAACACCCTTACCAAACTTTCCCTCCCGAGTTCATTCAAACAGATTTTCGATCCATAATCCTCTGAGCTCAGCACTATCCGAAGCCGAACAGAGCGCTATCTGAAGTCGAACATGTAAGTAGAAGTGGATGTGAGAGCGTCTTGATAGATATCTTGGAGGAAAATTTGTAGATTTGTTAAAGGAACTGGTAGATCATTGGAGATGGATCGAGGATGCACCATTTGTATTTTTTTTAATCGACAAAGGCAAGGACCCTATAATGCAGAGTGCTTATGCCACTACCATAAACACCAAAGCAACCGATAGCAACAGTTCCACATATATAGACGCTGCAGCATTTGATATGATCTGTGTGGTCAGGGTTGTGCTGGTAGAAGTTTCTCACCTGTAGGCGAAAGACGAGTTGAGGTTGGAGTTTTGCTGGTAGAAGAATCTCACAGAGTCCAAGCCAACATACATCCAAGAAAAAACCCCAATCCCAAAGTCCAATAAAAAATCCAACGTCCAATCTCAAGTCTTGGATCCTGGAAACCATGGACATTTCATTAGTTTTATCAATCCATTTTGCTCTGTAATAATCCTTTTAGCAACAACATTGTTTGTAGTTAATTGTTTATTTTCGTCAAAATAGTCAGATTGGCCGGATCTGCAACTGCTTTTAGTTACTCTTCTTATTACGGGGATGAAGCTTCTACTTTTAGTTTTCCCTCCTTCATGGATTCAAATAGAACTTGTAATTTTTTTGGATATAAATATAACTTAGTAGGTAGCGGAATTCCTTTTAGCAGCATTGTACTTTAAAAATAAAGTATACTATAATGGAATTTGAGTGTTTCTGTTTTGCCTGAGAAATTGAAGAAATATTTGGTTTCGTGTAGCATGCCATCAAGTTTAATATCAAAGTGGATTTTATTCATTGTCTCTAGTCTTCTAAATAATCTAACTATCAATATTTAAGACAGGTTTGCATTTTAAATCACACCCATATATCTGCAATTGGTAGTTTGTATAAACATTGCTGAAAAGTTACTTTTCCCAGCTCACCAATTGTCTCTAGTCTTCTAAATAATCCAACTATCAATATTTAAGACACGTTTGCATTTTAAATCATACCCATGTATCTGCAATTGGTATTTTGTATAAACATTGTTGAAAAGTTACTTTTCCCAGCTCGCCAATTTTGAAGGAGTTACGTTACTGGCTTTTGATCAACAGCCATTTATTCGTTTCCTGTATCAAAATAGTGTAATTTCCTACTATATTTTGGACAAACTCTATTAGGTAGGTCCCTTCCTATCTCAAAACTGTTATATCCCAAACTAATGTGGATCCAACTTGTGAGTTAAACAAGGAAACAATAAATAAACTGAAAAAGCTCATGAGTGAATATATCTGTCAACTAAAACACCTTGGCTTTGAATTATTAGTTCAGCATGGGTATCTGTTGAGATCAAAGAGAGAAAACAATGCATAGAAGATAATCCCTAACCACAAGAAGTGAAGAACAAGCTGATTCTTAAAAGGAAACAAGTATAACAGTTTGACTTGAACCCAAATTCAATGTAAAAACTAGTGTGAGGTCACAGAAAGAATTTAATATTAATAAAGATGTAACACTTTGACTCTTGAATGATTCATGAATATTTATATGTATCTGTTTTCCGTCCTCATTCTGTGTGAGATATATATATTCCTTTTAATAGTTCACATTCAATATTAAAGCAAAACACAATACAATGGCATCTTTGTGGCTGGGATGTTGATAATCTATTTCAACCCATGCTTTCATGAATATCTCTAAAATTCCCTCATCTGAGAATACTACATCATCTTCTAAATTTTGATAGAATGGGACTATTTCCTTTAGACATACAAAATTCAGGGATCTTCAAGAGTTTAATGGATCATCCTCATCTCTACCTGGACTATAGAAGGCATTTAGCTTTCTCGATTGTAGAATGCAATAGTGGAATTTTGTCTCATTTCACCTATTATCCACAGGTATTATCCACAGATATCAATTTTGAACCTTAATTTAATTTGTTTTTCGAACATAAATTCATGTTTTCATTTTGAGATTCCATGTAAAACCCAAGCAAGTGCAAGCACATAATCCAAATGTATTGAGAATAACCTGGACTTATAATAAACCTTTAATCATTTACCACTAAATAACAACTCAACTTGCCAAATTTAGGAGGCCTAAAAGATAATAGGAGATGGGTTGAATCCATAATATATACACATGTCATGACCTTCTGGCACCATAAGTCCAACCACCAAGTCTTTGATTTTGTTATGTTATGTGTAAAATCTGAAACACAAATTCATGTAATCTAAACATTGCTTGGTAATCCAAGACACTTCCTATACTTAGCATAAAAAACATGTCTACTTAATTTTAGGAAGTCTTTGAAGTATTTTAACTTGTGTAAATAAGCATTTCTTCATACATAACCTGAGCATTTTTGTGAAATGTCATGCACCCTTCTTTAATAATTCTCATTTTGATTTTATCTTGTATATGTCTGTCATTGTCATTGTTAAATTTTCTGGAATTTATAAAGTCTACATCATTTTTTCCCTTTCTTCAGTTTTTTCATACATTAAAATGTATGGCTGCATCATCCACCAATCCACATGTAACTTTATATATACATTAAAATAATTTGTAGTTTGTTAGATGATTTTTACAGAATCTGTATGGTCAAGTTATTTGTGTTTTCTCATGGCAACACAACTTTATATACATTAAAATAATTTGTAATTTGAGAGAGGATTTTTGTTGAATCCGTATGGTCAAGTTATTTGTGTTTTCTCATGGCAACGATGTGTGCATCTAGTATGTCTTGTGGCTTTATCATTCTATTTTATGATGCTAAAGTTTGTCATGAGCTTACAATTCATGCAATTTTGATTGAACAGTAAGCAATGCTTATGTTTATCTCATGGCTTCCCCTTCTTCTTGTCGAATTCATTCTTAACGAGGACAAAGGACAACACGTAACGCCTGCAGTTTGATATGGACATCGAGATGTCAGGCCAATTTGTGGTGGGGTCGTGACTCGTGACAACGACAACAGCTGGCAGAGAGTGAAGTGGTTTTGTGAAAAGGCTGTTAAAAGAGAAAACGGGGCGTTTTGGTTAGCGCATATCCCACTCCGACAAAGGGACATCATGCATGCCATATACTTTTGTCCATGCATGACATATGTCTTATCCGACCACTGGATTCCAAGAGAATTTGAATGAGAATTTCAATTGCCCGCGCTCAATGAAAGTAAAAACTTGATGCAGCAGGTAAGGTAGTCGAAGGTTCTGTTGGGTTGCTGAGTTCAGGATCTTTTGGTTCTTCATCCTCTCACCGCTGCTCTGCCACATTTTGCCTAGAAAAGAGAACAAACTCTTCATCACATACAAACCGAGGAAGCTGGTTCTACCCATGGCTACTGAGCATTCCAGCGACCCACCAAGATGGTGGAGGCCTCTTTCTAATTAATTTAAGAACGCCCTTTTATCCATATAGTGTATACCATTACATGGTCTAAGAGAGATCAGTATTGATGGAAAGGGCTTAAAGCTGCGCTCCAAGCCATTGACATTTTGACAGTGATGGCGAAGGTTGACAGTGATGGCGAAGGTGGAACCAAACAGATTCGGATTTGATTGTGGAAATTATTAATTAAGTTTCCTAAGCTTGCATTTCATTTCAAGGAATTCTTCCAACCCTTAGGGTTTTCATACAAATTCTCGACCTTACGGAGCTATCAACAGCAGAACTATATGTTCCCTACAAAAAATCGTTTGAATTTTCATACATAAACTTATAGAGCTATCAACTAGAGAACTTTTATATATTATATTATACATAGATCATATATCAACCAGAGAACTTTTATATATTATATTATGCGGCTAATTCACAAATCATTCTCTGTACCATATATCATGCATATCGTTGAACCAAGTTAATAGTTTAAGCATTTATGTGCATGTATTATGCATATAATGGTTTAAGCATATCGTTGAACCAAGTAATGGTTTAAACATTATCCCTGCAACTAGCTGGAGTATATAATAATTATTATAATTAAAGTATCCATTTTCAATTTTATATAATAGTTATTATAATTAAAGTATCTATTTTCAATTTTACCTTTGATTTGCTTATGCAAAAATTCCACAACAACATGGATTTATTTTGTGTGATAATATACTTTCTCCGATTTATTTTATGTGATAAAATACTTTCTCAAGTTTGAAGGGTTAATATAAAACGTTAACATTTAATTATGTATAGGAGAATATTTTGATAGAGAGATAAGACATTATTAAAATAAATACTAATTTATTTTTCTACTAGATTTTTTTAGCAAATCTTTAACTTTTTATCTTAGTCTCATAAAAAAGGAAAGTTGTTTTTAAGATGTCTACAAAATATTAACTTTTTGTTTTATATTCATTTCATATTGTTAACAAATCATAAAATTGTTATAAAGTTTAATTAAACATTGTGAACTTTAGTGTGTTCATTTCATATTGTTAATAAATCATAATAAGAAGAAACACATGCTCTTAACGGTTAGGATATGAAGATCCATTTTGTATAGAAAGATTTGGAATAGTTTACATGATTTATGTTTGAATATCCATTTTGTACAAATAAATTATAGAGTTATTTACCTAATTTATGTTATTATAGTATTTGGTGGAATAGTATGTATTTATTTCAAAGAGATATTATGATTAAGAAAATATTAAATAATTATTTTATCTACTCAATTATATCTATTATAAAATATATATTTTATGGAAAAAATAATGAATACATATAATTAAAAAACAATCAAGATATTGTAAAGTTTATCATTGTTTTCTTATTAAAATAAAAATTATTGTAACAAGTTTATAGGTTGTATAGATAGAGGGTTTAAAGTTGATCATACCACTAAAGAAAATGCTTCATAATAATAATAATTTAAAACAAATTAACAAATTATAAATAGAGACACTATTATAATATCTCTAAACTTCAAAGAATTACTAGTAATAACAAAAAAAATTGCTAGAAAATGTTGTCTATTTTGTTGAACTAAACCTCTATGTTGTTAGAGGTCATTTCTATTTCATTCGAGAAATAATGATATATTATTTACTTTCGGGTTCTTAAGATTTCCCATTAGATTTGATAATCAATTAGCCTCAAAAGAAGCAAGTTTCCTAACAAATTCATTAAACAATTTCAAAACTTTAAAAAAAAATCATATTTTATAAGGAAAATGATCATATTTTGAATATCTTATTAAAAATAACTCCATACAATTATTCCACTAATTACATTTTCAAAATCTATTTAATTTTCCTTTTCAAAATTGAAAAATAATAATAAGCTTTATTAAAGGATGAAGATCTACTAATTTCCTTTTCTTTTTTCAAGAAGGATAATAAGGATTGTTAAGGATGAAAATCCAATAGGTGTTTATACAAGCACTTCGTAGCCTCTATTTGACCTCACACACACACATATAATGCTCACTTAGATTATCTTCAAGATCACTTACACTATTTTGAAGATTTGATTGGATATTAAAAGATAAAAATTCTAATTTAGGAGCAGCTAAGCTAATGGCCTTTATGCATTTGTCAAATTATGTAATCATTCTTCAAATATTCTAACCATTTAGATTTTTTTCATTTTAAATTATAATTTGAAATTAATAACATTTTAATTGTTTATATCATATTATTGATTAAAAACAATTTCCAAACTTTATTAATCACTTTCTCCATTAATATGACTAGTTCCCTTTTAACACATTTGTTAGACTATCTTTAATCTATCACATAAAAAAACATGGATGTAAAGTTAAATCTAAAAGTTCACCTAAACTCATGAAGGAATGATGTTTTATTGTATTTGTTGATACTTAAATGTTATCTTTAAATTTGGTTTAATAATATAAAAAAATATTTTTAAAATAGCAAATATATTTAGCGTTATGAAGTTATGAAAAATCATAAAATAATTATGAAGTTTTAACTGACTAAAAAACATTGTGAACTTTACTGTTCTCAACTGTTTAAGAGATGCAGAAAGAATGGATATCCGTTCTCATCTCATCTAGTTTAGGAGATGCAAAAATTCGACCTCCATTTTGTATATGATTTGGAGTTGTTTATATGGTATGTTTTGTTTATTTTATTGACTTGAACCTCTATGTTTTTAGAGGTCATTTCTATTTCACTCCTGAAATAAGATATATTATTTTCTTTTGGGTTAGGATTATTCATTAGATATGATAGTCAATTAGCTTCAAAACAAACAATTTGCTTAACAAATTCATTAAACAAGTTCTTTAAAAAATTCATATAAAAATAAGAAAAATGATTCTATTTTGAATATCTTATTACAAATGACTCCATACAATTATTTCACTAATTTCATTGTCCTTTTCAAAAGTGAAGAATAATAATAAGCTTCATTAAAGGATGAAAATCTACTAATTTCTTTTTCTTTTTCAAGAAAGATAATAAGAATTGTTAAGGGTGAAAATCCAATAGATGTTCTCTATTTGACCCCACACACATATAATGCTCACTTAGATTATCTTGAACATTTAATTGGATATTAAAATATAGAACTTCTAATTTAAGAGCAACTAAGCTTGTGGCTTTTATGCATTAGTTAAGTTATGCAATGATTCTTCAAATAGTTTAACCATTTATATTTTTATTATTATTTCAAATTATAATTTGAAACTAATAACATTTTGAGATTTTATATTATATTATTGATTAAGAAAATCCAAACTTTATTAATCACTTTCTCTATTATAGTTCCTTTTTAACACATATGTTTGACTATTTTTAATCTTTCACATAAAAATCATAAATGTAAAGTTAAATGTAAAAGTTCACAAAAACCCATATTATATATATATTTTAAGGATTAAAATATTAGATATTTGTTCAATATTTATTTTAAAAAAAACTCTTTAAAATGTTAAAAGTAATTAGATATGTATTTGACATTAATATAATTGGAAGAATGTTATTGTCTTATAATGTTGTATACATAAAAAAAAGTTTCTAATCTATATTAAAGGCAATGCCTTATTCGTATTTTTATATTTTAAGATTACTTTATATGCATATATTAATCTATGGAACCTTTTAAGTAGTATATTTTTTTTTAAAATTTTAAGATTTCCTCTCATATATATAGATAAAATAACTTATTCATATTTTTAATATGTATATTACTTCATATGCATATATTAAGTTGGAATTATTAAGTTGAACTCTTAGCTAATATATTTCTTATTTCTTTAAAAATGTTAAGATTACTTCATGTATATATATTTTAAAGTGTAATTTTTTACTAGTATATTACAAATATCTATTTTTAGAACTTTATCAAATTTGGAAAAGTATTAAAATTTGTAAAGCCACCACTCCCAGGCATTTTCTTAATATTCGTATGCATCCCTCATCCCTCAGAGGCCTCCACCACCTTGGTGGATCGCTGGAATGTTCGGTTGCCATGGGTAGAACCAGCTTCCTTGGTTTGTATTTAATGAAGAGTGCGTTCTCTTTTCTAGGCAATGTGGCAGAGCAACGGTGAGAGGATGAAAAACCAGAAGATCCTGAACTCAACGACCCAACAGAACCTCTGACTACCTTACCTGATGCATCAAGTTTTTACTTTCATTGAGTGGGTGCAATTGAAATTCTCATTCAAATTCTCTTGGAATCCAATGGTTGGATAAGACATATGTCATGCATGGACAAAAGTATATGGCATGCATGATGTCCCTTTCTCAATCGACGGTGGACTATGGATGTAGCCGGAAAGCTTTTGCTGAAAAATGAGATGCGTAGGGAGAGTCACAATCTGTCAGAGCCCTTGCTACGTGATGCTTATGGCTTGCTCTGTCGGAGAATGTGCCCTGAGGAACGTGCCAAAAGAGCTCAGGGCGACCAGAGGATTTCGCCCAGGATTTCACAATCGTCGCTCTTCAAGACAACTCCGTTTCGAATCTCTCATGGAAAAGAGATAAGAGATGGTTGCGGTACACACGTGCCTACGATCTAGTTTTACATAATCATTATTCCATATCATATTTTGGAAACCGGGAGCTAAGTTGATTTCCAGTTGGTGTTTTTTTCACCAGAAGAATATAGCTTTAGCTTTTGATATTTCTTGGGGAATCAAGGGGGCTTACTTGCGTTAGCTAGGAAAATATTTGGATCTGATACCATTTTATAGACATAATTTCTATAAAATCGTTGCTCAACTCCATAATAATAATCCATTCAAGCGGGTTCACAGAATCCATTCGCACAGCCATTCATTCGTTGTACATAGCCTCATCCCCTGCACATCATAGGTGTTTTTCGCTTCATGCACCCATCGTTCACTGCGCATATTTCCTTCCCGGGGTAACTTCAGTCTTCGGGTATGTTGAAGGGGGTAAGGCGGCGTGGGGGCTTTTTCCTCTGGGTATGGGTGTGCTGCTGAAGGGGTATGTGTTGGAGGTTCCTTAGGTATGCATGCAATGATGGGCCCTTCTCTTTAGGTTATGTTTTTTCAGGGTATGATCGTGGAACGTGTCCTGCAATTGTTAGCAACACAGAACCCATAACTCATAATCCGGATTCAAACATTCATTCGTTGCACATAGCCTCGTCCCCTGCACATCATAGGTGTTTTTCACTTCATGCACCCATCGTTCACTGCGCATAGTTCCTTCCCGGTGTAACTTCAGTCTTCGGGTATGTTGAAGGGGGTAAGGTGGCGTGGGGGCTTTTTCCTCTGGGTATTGGTGTGCTGCTAAAGGGGTATGTGTTGAAGGTTCCTTAGGTATGCATGCAATGATGGGGCCTTCTCTTTATGTTATGTTTTTTCAGGGTATGATCGACTCATAATCCGGATTTAGCCATTCATTCGTTGCACATAGCCTTGTCCCCTGCACATCATAGGTGTTTTTCACTTCATGCACCCGTCGTTCACTGTGCATAGTTCCTTCCCGGGGTAACTTCACTCTTCGGGTATGTTGAAGGGGGTAAGGCGGCGTGGGGGATTTTTCCTCTGGGTATGGGTGTGCTGCTGAAGGGGTATGTGTTGAAGGTTCCTTAGGTATGCATGCAATGATGGGGCCTTCTCTTTAGGTTATGTTTTTTCAGGGTATGATCGTGGAACGTGTCCTGCAATTGTTAGCAACACAGAACCCATAACTCATAATATGGATTCAGCCATTCATTCGCTGCACATACTCGTCCCCTGCACATCATAGGTGTTTTTCACTTCATGCACCCGTCGTTCACTGCGCATAGTTCCTTCCCGGGGTAACTTCACTCTTCGGGTATGTTGAAGGGGGTAAGGCAGCGTGGGGGCTTTTTCCTCTAGGTATGGGTGTGCTGCTGAAGGGGTATGTGTTGAAGGTTCCTTATGTATGCATGCAATGATGGGGCCTTCTCTTTAGGTTATGTTTTTTCAGGGTATGGTCGCGGAACTTGTCCTGCAATTGTTAGCAACACAGAACCCATAACTCATAATCTGGATTCAACCATTCATTCATTACACATAGACTCGTCCCCTGCACATCATAGGTGTTTTTCACTTCATGCACCCGTCGTTCACTGCGCATAGTTCCTTCCTGGGGTAACTTCAGTCTTTGGGTATGTTGAAGGGGGTAAGGTGGCATGGGGGCTTTTTCCTCTGGGTATGGGTGTGCTGCTGAAGGGGTATGTGTTGAAGGTTCCTTAGGTATGCATGCAATGATGGGGCCTTCTCTTTAGGTTATTTTTTTTCAGGCTATGATCGTGGAACATGTCCTGCAATTGTTCGCAACATAGAACCCATAACTCATAATCCGGATAGTGCTACCCAAGAAGATTCCAAAAGGATGGGTGCCCGGGTGGGGTGGAAAGACGAAAAGTAAAGGCAAGTCGGGTAAATTTCATAGCAAAGGTCTAAGTGCAACTCTCACATAGGAGACAAACATGGATGTTTACAGCAGCATATCTCACACTAATTTTCGCATGCTGTAAACTTCCATGTTTGTCTCTCTTGTGTCAAAAGCTGCTATAATGTTATTAATTATTTTGCTGTCTGCAAGGTTTGTTAAGTGGTTTTGCAATTTCATCAAGTCTACAATTTTGTTCATTTTCCTGTTGACTATTCCTATAATATAATATGCATGCACTTGATATGGTAATTGTGGCTAACATTATCTTTAATGGTATTTAAGCTAGTAGGAGAATGTTGTTAATGATGTGTTTGGCTATCGGACAGACACTGACATTTATCTACAAAACCTCTCTCCCACTTTAGCATATAGTCCACTGAACCGAATGGATGAACATGCAAAATTATGAAAAGCCTACCTGATTATTGCATGTTTAACCTTTTTGGGACCCTCACAGATGAATTGTTCATTATGATTATTTCATCTATTGTTTGTTCATTAATGGCATCCGTTTTGGTCTTATCTGAATCTGGACTTGTTATGGTTCCTGCTTTAACTGTTGAGATCTTAGAAGAATCCAATCGTAATACATCTTATGTCAAAAGCAGCTATAATGTTATTAATTTTTTTGCTTTCTCTGCTAAAGGTTTGTTAAGTGGTTCTGCAATTTCATTAAGTCTACAATTTTGTTCATTTTCCTTTTGACTATTCCTATAATATAATATACATGCACTTGATAAGCTAATTGTGGCTAACATTATGTTTAATGGTATTTAAGCTAGTAGGAGAATACTGTTCATGATGTGTTTGGCGATCAGACACACACTGACATATGATCTACGAAACCTCTTTCCCACTTTAGCATATAGTCCACTGAACAGAATGGATGAATAGGCAAAATTCTAAAAGGGCTGCCTGAGAATACTTTGCCCCTTGCTAGAAATGTGAATTATTAAGTTTTCAAATTTATCAGTTTCTTGCTGTTATCTGATAAGGGTTCTGTCAGCGCGAAATAAATTTTGGATTTTGTCATATTCTTGGTGATATCTACTAGCGGTTCTGTAAATTCTAAGCAAGACTCAATTGGTTCGAATGGGCCAATTTAACAAATTACCTTGATAACTACATGCATATCATGGCTATCCTGTGACATTAGTAGGCTATCTTAAAGACAAACAACTCACGTATGATATTATTTTGTAAAAGTGGTGAAATGGTATCTTTCAATGATGAAAATCCATTTTCTTGTTGCTGAGTCTTTTTTGTAATATCTTTCTATTTATCTTCTTTGTAGTAGTTTTATGTAAGTATAAAAACAAAGTGAATTTCAAACATAGAAGAAAACATCGGCATCGGCAAAAAATCGGCAAGGGTCCAGAAAACATCTTCTCAGCAACATTGACGAAAAAAATCGGCAAAAATTGGCAAACGGCGGCAAATATTTAAAAACACAAAATATATTCATTTTTTTCATAATTTTAAGCATATAAAGCAACAATGACATCAAATAAATACATTGACACATAAATATAGAAAAAACACTGATAGATATCATGTAGGCATGCCAAATACAATATGAGACATAAAAGTCGATACTGAAAGTCTGAATATAGTTGTCCAATGGTACTCAAAAGTGGGAAATCAATGGTCCAATACATATATGATATTACAAAATGACATCACAAAACTAGTAGCTAACTCTCTGTCTCTGAAATATAAATTAATGCCCTCTTCCCCTTTTACGGGAAAAGATAATGGGCTGTTTGCTAGGCCTGCCCCTGACAGTAGAAGGTCCTGGCCCTATACTACTAGGTGCCAATGAGGGACTCGGTGCCAATAAGGGAGTAGATGCATCGACCACTGTAGAAGGTGGTGCTGATGAAGCCACATAACCCTCCATGAAGTCCTCTGGGTCAAAGCGGTCCGCCGCCTCCTACTGTTCCTCCTCTTGCTCCTCCTCATCCTCCTGCCCCTGCTACTGCTGTTGCTGCTCCTCATCTAACCATGCAGGTGCCTCCTCCATGATAGGTAACCCAACCTCCACCCTCCACTTGGACAATACATCAATATTGTCCAAGCAAATGGCATCCACATCGGGTGATTTCTCCACCTGCTTCATCCACAGTCGAAGATTGTAGTGGACATACACCAAGTCATTCAGGCGTGGGAAATCCAACGTGTAAGAGGGTGATAAAAAGATTTAATGAGTCTTGACTCTTGAGTCTTGATGCCAGAGGAAACCAATATGAAACAGGATCTTAAATTACAATGAATTTAATTGCTTTGATAAAGTTCTTAGTACTTACTTGGTGCGTTTCTTTGAGTGTATTTTATCAAAGACACTCCAATTACGCTCACATCCAGAAGAGCTACAGGTTTGGCTAAGGACTCGGATGGAAATTTTTTTTTAATTTGGTGCCCTTGCACCATATGTCCTCCACTAAACACCTACAATAAACAAGAAAGAAAGAGAATCGAATTAAATAATTCAAATTTCAAATAAAATGATAAATCATAAAACACAATTAAAATTTAAGAATTTGAAGTTCAAAATATAAATAAATTCTAATTTGCAATCACTTACTTGGAGTCAAATTGTTCCTTGCACGGACAGCATCGGCGTAGCCAAATAGTCCAGTAGCCTCTCGATACATCTCCATCTCACGAGTAATACTCTCCCGAGTCTCAAAATTAGGTACCACCCTATTCATACATTCGATAAGCCTTTCCAAAACCTCTTCATCAAAATCAAACTTACACTTGTATGAAAAGGCAGGGTTGAGGAAAAGTGCAGCTGCATGAATAGGTCGATGGAGCATCCTAGTTCATCGTGTATCAATCAACTCCCATAGCATCATGTGTCTATTGTGTCCAGGGGTACCCTTCCTGACATAATAAGATTGAATAGACTCTTTGGCCCTATCCATGGCCTCGTACAAATAGCCCATAGCGGGCTTGTCACTGTTAACTAATCTCAAAACCTTTACCAAAGGTTCACTGATTGAGCACACTTCCTCCACTCCTTCCCAAAAGGAGTCGGTGTAAACCAATCTAGCGATGGCTTTCCCATCCTCTCTCCTGCTATATGTGCAATCTCGCCACTCATCACAAACAAACATTTGCTTCAGCTCAAACTGAACTCGAAGCAAATACTGAAGATAAATGAAGTTGGTGGCAAATCGTGTGATTCCAGGGCACAACAATTCCCTGTTTCTCGTGCATCTCCTCATGAGGCTAAGAACCCAAGCATGGTTATATATGAATTTGGTGATACTCCTAGCCTGATCAACAACCTCCTTGATGAAGGGAATTTTCCCCACATCCTCCAGCATCAAATCAATACAATGTGCAACGCATGGACTCCAAAATAGTGAGGGGTGCCTCTCCATAACCAATCTACCAGTAGCCACATAATTGGCTGCATTATCTGTTATGATCTGCACCACATTGTCCACACCAATCTCCTAAAGGACCCCATCCAACAACTCACATAACAATGCTGCTTCTTTTACCTATGCCAATGCATCAATGGATTTGTTAAACATGGTACCTTTAGGGCATTGTACCAAGAAATTGAGAAGGGTCCTACCCTTCGCATCTGACCAACCATCAGACATCAATGTGCATCCAGAAATCTCCCATGGCTGTTTGAATTCCTCCAATCTAGTATTGATGTCTTTCTTCTATGCTTGAAGAATTGGGCCTCGAATCTCCTCACATGTAGGGCACTTGTACCCTGGGCCAACAATAGCAATGACATCACACATAAGCTGGAAAAAAGGATTGTTTCTTGTTATTGTAAGAGGCAAGTCACTCCAAAAAAACATCCTCCCCATAATCCTATCTGCTTCTTCCTTCTCCCTATTTTTAACCATTGACTTGATGTTATTCCGTGGAACAAAGAAAGATGAGGCAATGGCCCTCACGGAAGTTGAACCCATGGCCGTGGAGCCCCCAACACTACCCTCAGTGGGATCCGGATGATCATAATCATATGTCCCTTAAGTCCTAGCCACTCCACCTGCAGCAAGTTCAGCTCTATTTGTAGCTGACTCTTCCCTTTTTCTATCTTTCGAGTGAATTGCATCATGGGCCATTCTCATAATCTCGGGGGTAACTGCACTACAAAGCCCCACATCATGGCCAGGGAGTTTTGCCAAATGGTACTTCAACCTGCTAATGCCTCCTGTCATATGTTGTCCACACAATTTGCAATTCAATCGTTGTCGGTTTGTTCCATCTTCAGGGTCAGCATAAATTTGGCTAAAATGGGTCCAATGCCTTTGGCATTTTTGCAAAATGTATAGCCTCAAAACTTAAAAGTCAAACCTGTGGCTGAAAAAAAAAACAAAAAAAATGACATTATGATTAAAAATTTAGTATATTACAAATTAAAAAAATTAAAAAAAAGACATCATGATTAAAAAAAGACATTATGATTAAAAATGTATTATGATTAAAAAGACATTAATATATTGTGGATGTAATATAGTATATTACTATATATTACTATATAGTATACAGTATATACTGTATACTATATATTACTATATAGTACTATATAGTATACAGTATATAGTATATACTGTATACTATATATTATATAGTATACAGTATACAGTTATATACTGTATACTCTATATTATATAATATACAGTATATAGTATACTATATACTGTATAATATAGAGTATACAGTTATATACTGTATACTCTATATTGTATAATACAGAGTATACTATATACTCTGTATTATACAATATAGAGTATACAGTATATAACTGTATACTCTATATTATATAATATAGAGTATACAGTGTATCACTGTATACTCTATATTATATAATATAGAGTATACAGTTATATACTATATACTGTATATATAGTATATACAGTATATAGTATATAGTATATACTGTATACTATATAATATACTATATACTATATACTATATACTATATAGTATAGTATACTGTATACTATACTATAGTATACTATACTATACTATATACTATACTATATAGTATACTGTATACTATACTATACAGTATATAATGTATACTATATATACTGTATACTATATACTATACAGTATATATAGTATACTGTATAGTACTATACTATACAATATATACTATATACTGTATAGTGTATATAGTATATACTGTATACTATATACACTATATAGTATATAGTGTAGCATGTCCACTTTGGATCCAATTTGACAAATCTATATCATTTAATAAAAATGAGATTTCTTTCTGAAATCTCTAGAGCAAAATGTGATCTAAATACCAAATCTTATCCTGGATTGAATAGAGTATTTGTCTCATCAAAAGTTGATTGACGTTGTTGTTTCTGTAAGGAAGAGATACTTGTGTGTCTCATCACATGCCACATGCTCTTGCAAACATGTTGGACCATTTGTTTGTTGCCATATACGACTCAATAAATAGGAAGTCACAAAGAGAACCCTATATTTTAGAGCAATACTGCCACAAAATTCTATGACAACTTTGCAATTCTAGATAACATGATCAACTCCTTTTGGTCTGTGACAAACAACACGACACCCTTTTGTAGGATTGGGTTGATGCAACCATCCTTTCTTGCTAAATTGTTATGGAGGACCATGTTAAAGTTAGTGTAGTTGCGAGACCCATTCTCAGGGAGGATGGTACCCTAGTCAGTTAACTAGGGCAGAGTAAGACCCTAGAAAGTACCCTAGAGCCCCCAGTAGTCTCTTGGGTTTTTTTGGTCTGGGACCAAGCAGGTTGATATCATGGCAAAGTCCCTAACATTTAGTTAGGGCCCCTATATGTCTCTAGGGTATTATGGTCTGGGACCAAACAGTTTCTTGGACATGATGTCCAAGCAGATTATGTATGTTGAGATAGAGACTTCTTGGTCTGGGACCAGACATGTTCTTGGTCTGGGACCAAGCAGTTCCTGCAGGAACATTCATGGTCAGTTAACCAGATGAATCTTGGTCAAGTTGATCAAGATGATGATGTGTGATGTCCTCTCTTCTAATTAGTTATTGCTAGGTTGTTTCTTAAGGGATTGGCCACCCCTTGATGATGTCACTAGCACCTAACCCTCAGGAGTGTTGAATTATTGTAACTTCGAAGAATATTCTAAATGTATTTTATTGATGGAACCTTTCAGAGATGTTATTATTCCTCCATCAGGATGATATTATTGTATTAGGTCAATAGAGAGTCATGAGGTAAACCCTCCGTTGTAAGTCGGGTCATTAGCACCCTCCTAAATATAATATTAAGTTGTTTTTGAGTCCTCCTAGAGAAGTCGGCCCAGTCAAGTTTAGTAGGGCCGACTTAGTTGAGTGAAAAGTTAAGTGAGAGGAAGAATATAAATAGAGAGAGGTGCTCTTCATTTGAAATACACAGACACACACTTGTGTAGCGCATGAGAGAGAGAGAGAGTTTTATCTACAAGGAGGAGAAGGACCAATTTGAGGTTTTATCTTTTATCTTTTTGATCATCTATATTGAGGAAGCTTTTCTTGCTGGGTTTTTCCCTTTAAGGTTTTCCTAGGGTAAATCTATGTTGATCTTGTGACACTGTTTCTTTCAGTGATCATGTATATGCTATTGTTGTGAAATTGAATTGAATGCGGATAATCTAGATTAGCATATAGAATCTTAACATGGTATCAGAGCTAACCTGAATAGGACAACTTTCACAAGGTGAAAAATCCCTCTTTCCCTCTCTGACAAGAAATTAGGGTTTCAGAGAAAATTGGATTTTTGAAGATCTGACTGCATAGAAAGTTGCGCCCTCCTAGAGTGCATCCACTGAGCCTGAGATCGAAATTTTTGAGTGGGTATATCTTTGGGAAAGTCAAACCCTAGTTTGACACTAGACTAGAAAACTACAGAAAACCGGAAAATTGCACTGCAGAATCTCGCAAGTCAGTTTTGAAAGGTGAAGACTTGAGATCTCCAGAAACCAAGCACACCAGTCAACTCACCTCAGTCAAGCGCATCTCCTGGTAAGATCAGTTTCTCATTTTCAAGAATTTCAATTTTTTGTAATCTCCTCACAAGATGGCCCCAAGCACCAAGCTTGAGGACAAACTAGAAGGCATAGAGAATTACTGAGCATGGAAATACAGAACTGGCCTCATTCTTAAGGAGAATGATCTTGACAAATATATCGAGAAAGAAGTTGCAGAACCTGACAAGGCTGAAGCTAAGGAGAAGCACAAAAATGATCTGATTAGGGCACAAAGGATTATTGCTGACTCTATCAAGGATCACTTGATCCCTCAAGTGTCATCCAAGAAGACTTCGAAAGAAATGTATGATGCCCTCGCAAGGATGTATGAAGGAAGAAACATCAACAAAAATATGAATCTAAGAGCTCAATTGAAGAGCACCAAGATGAGTCATGGAGAATCCATCTAGGACTATTTCACAAGGGTCTCCCAGTTCAAGGAACAACTAGAAGCCATTGGAGACACCCTTGATGAAGATGAGTTGGTTATGACTGCTCTCAATGGTCTCACTAGACCCTGGGATTCATTCATCCAGATTCCAAACTATGTGTGCCAGAAAGGAAAGCATGAAGTTTGATATTGTATGGGAAGATTGTATTCAAGAGGAGTCTAGAGTGACCAATAGAGAAGCTCTACTGAAGGAAGATGATCAAGCCCTAGCCACCCATACCAAGAGAAGAAGAAGTCAACCCAACTTCAAAAAGGGAACCACAAGGAGTCAACCTCCCAGAAGGTTCCAAAGAACAAGAGAAAGTTTTCGAAAGAGGGGATACTCCAACTTTCAATGTTTCAATTGTGATAAAATAGGACACATTACTAAAATTTTCCTTTGAAGAAAGAAGAATACAAGAAGAGGAACAACAACAAAAGACATCATGCACATCTAGGTGAAGATGAGGATGAAGAAGAAGAAGAAGGACCTCGGAGAAAGAAAGCAAGAGAAGAAGATGCAGAAGAGTATGTACTATTCTCTGCACTCTCTAGGTCTGTAACACCTGGAGAAGACACGTGTCTTATTGATAGTGGTGCTTCAAAGCACATGACGAGACAAAAGAAAATTCTATTAAAACTTGAAGAAAAGAACTCTCCTCAGAAAGTATCTCTAGGAGATGACTATTAATATCCAATCAAAGGAATTGGTGAAGCAAGCTACAAGCTTGATTCAGGAAACCCCCTGAAGATGAAGGAAGTTTTATACGTACCAGGTCTAAAGAAGAACTTACTTTCTATCTCAGCATTAGATAAGAAAGGATATAGAGTTGCATTCATAGATGGAAAAGTACTCATTTGGCCCAAAGGAAAGTCAATTGAAGATGCAGTTGTCATCGGTGAAGAAGAAGGAGGCCTTTATAAACTCAAGGGATATTTAAAAACAACCCTTGTTCATGAGACCACTAACCCTAGTGAAATGTGTCATAGGAGGCTTGCCCACATAAATTACAAAGCACTACCTCATGTGAACAAAGTAGTGATAGGGTTACCAGACTTGAAGATCAACCATGAAGGCATTTGCAAAGGATGTGCAAACAAAAAGAATATCAAGAATCCATTTCCAAAGAGTGAAACAAAAACTAAAGGTACATTGGAATTAATTCATTCAAATGTATGTGGCCCAATGTCCTCCACATCCTTGAGTGGTTTTGAATACTATATTACATTTATTGATGACTATTCATGAAAAATATGGATATACTTCTTGAAAGCAAGGACCGAAGTGTTTGAAAAATTCAAGGAATTCAAAGCCTTGATAGAAAACCTTTCAGACAAAAGAATCAAGACACTCCGATTAGACAATGGCAAAGAATATACTTCAAAAGAATTTGAAGCCTTTTGTAAAGATGCTGGAATCAAGAGGGAACTAACTACTCCCTACAATCCTCAACAATATGGTGTTGCGGAAAGAAAGAATAGAACCATCATGGAGGCAGTGAAGACAATGATATATGATCAAGATCTTCTAATGCATCTATGGGCAGAAGCAGCAAGAATTGCTGTCTATGTACAAAATAGAATATCTCACAGTGCCCTTGGATTCAAGACTTCAGAGGAGATGTTCATTGGAAAGAAGCATGAAGTAAGTCACCCCAAGATATTCGGTTGGCCAGTATATGTTCACATACCGAAAGAGAAAAGAACCAAGTTGGACCCTTCCGGAAAGAAGGGAATATTTGTTGGATACTGTGAAGTATCCAAGGCATTCATAATTTACATTCCTGGATTCCATCACATGGTCAGTAGAGAATGTAACATTCGATGAAGAAGCAACTCTCAAGAGATCCAGAAAATGTCAACATGAAGAAGTATATGAGGAAGATGCACCTCCTAGAAATGTAGTGGCTACATTCCTCCCTGAAGATGAAACACCTGAAGATCATGATATGATAGAACCACAAGAACCTCCCACGATGGAGATATCACGGAAGAGAAAGCTTGCTTGGGCAAGATAAATTATACAAGAAGCAGAAAGATACGGAGCTCTAGAAGGCTCCACAAGCCCAAGCCATTTTCCAACTATGTAGCTTTAATGTGTGAACTTGTAGATCAAGAACCTACAAACTATGAAGAAGCTGTACAGAAAAAAAAATGGGTAGAAGCAATGACGGAAGAATACCAATCAATAATGAAGAATGATGTTTGGGATATAGTTACCAAACCAGAAGGAAAGAGTGTGGTATCTTCCAAGTGGATCTACAAGATAAAACATACAGTTGATGGAAGTATAGAGAAATACAAGGAAAGATTTGTGGCTATAGGTTTCTCTTAGAAAGAGGGAATTGATTATGAAGAAACATTTTCACCAGTAGCAAGGTATACTTCGATTAGAGCCATCATGGCACTTGCATCCATGATGAAGTGGAACTTACACCAGATGGATGTAAAGACAGCCTTCCTGAATGGTGTGATTGAGGAAGAAGTATACATAGGACAACCACAAGGATTTGAAGTTGAAGACAGACAAACTCACGTATGCAAGTTGAAGAAGGCCCTGTACAGCCTGAAGCAAGCTCCTAGAGCTTGGTATGGAAGGATAGATATTTTCCTGATGAGCTTGGACTTTACCAAGAGTAAAGCCGACCCTAACATTTACTTTAAGGTTATAGAAGATGAACCTGTCATACTATTACTATATGTGGATGACCTATTTTTGACAAGGAATGAGAAACAGATTGTAGAATGCAAGAAGAAGCTCGCTAGGAAATTTGAGATGAAAGACCTTGGGTTAATGTATTATTTTCTAGGTTTGGAGGTGTGGCAAAAATCAGAAGGAATCTTTCTCAATCAGGGAAAGTATGCAATAGAAATTTTGAAAAGATTTGATATGTTGGAATGTAAATCCATGGCCACACCGATGGATACTAACCTGAAGTTGTTGGCTGATGAATCATCAAAATTAGTGGATGTGACTCAATACAGACATATTATTGGGTCATTGATGTATCTAACAAATACTAGACCAGACATTTGTTTTGTTGTGAATACCTTGAGTCAATATCTAGTTCAACCTAGACGTGTTCACCTGGTAGCTGCAAAACATGTGATGAGATATCTGAAAGGAACAATAGACTTTGGTCTATACTATGATGGAAACCATGACTACATATTGTATGGCTATATGGATGCAGATTGGGCTGGAAGTGTCTCAGGCAGAAAAAGCACATCAGGTGGATGTTATTGTCTGGGGTTTGCTATGATTTCATGGTTTAGCAGGAAACAGTCCAGTGTTGCTCTTAACACGACTAAAGCAGAATACATAGCAGCTTGCTCTGCTAGTTGTGAAGCCATATGGCTTCGAAAATTGATGTTAGGTCTATTTAACCTGGAGTTGGATACCACAGTGAATCTATGTGATAACTAGAGTTGTATAAAGATGACAAAGAACCCAGTGTTCCATAATAAATCAAAGCACATAGAAATCCGGTATTTCTACATTCGAGATATGATACAGAAAGGAGCCATAAATCTTCAGTATGTGAGTACCGATGAACAAGTTGCTGATGTGTTGACAAAGCCTCTGTCTTGAATAAAGTTTGAATACTTTCGAGACAAGCTTGGTGTTGTTCGAAAAGACCTTCCCCGAAAGGGGGAGCAGTGATGTTGCAGTGGGATTGCATCATCCCTAGACACTTGTCCTAAAGTGATCCGTAGACTTCTGTCTCCGAGAAAGAAGTGGGATTGTGTCATTCATGGACACTTGTCCTAAAGTGATCCGTAGACTTATGTCTCCGAGAAAGAAGCAGGATTGCATCATCCTTGGACCTAAGTCCTAAAGTGATAGGGAGTGATTATCTCGTAATAGTATCCGGAGACTTCGGTCTTCGAGAATGTAGTAGGATTGCATCATCCTTGGACCTAAGTCCTAAAGTGATAGGGAGTGATTATCTCGTAATAGTATTTGGAGACTTCGGTCTTCGAGAATGTGGTAGGATTGTATCATCCCTGGACTTAAGTCCTAAAGTGATCTGTAGACTTTAGTCTTCATATTGTGGATTGCAGGTTGTTGTTGATCGAAAGATCAAAGTATTGCTGATGATGTTGCTCAAAGTATTGCTGATGATGATGATCGAAAGATCAAAGTATTGTTGATGATGATGTTGCTGATTGAAAAGACTAAAATGCTAATGATGATGTTGTCGACCGAATGATCAAAGTGTTGCTGCTGCTGAAATTGAAGATGAAGACTATATGCCAAAGATGATGAAAAGCTTCCAATGATTTATAGATGTTCTCTCTCCTTCTCCTACTACTGTTGTAGAATACCCTTCTCGTTAAGGGGGAGAAGAATATTTTAAATGTATTTTATTGATGGAACCTTTCGGAGATGTTATTATTCCTCCGTCAGGATGATATTATTGTATTAGGTCAGTAGAGAGTCATGAGGAAAACCCGCCATTGTAAGTCGGGTCATTAGCACCCTCCTAAATATAATATTAAGTTGTTTTTGAGTCCTCCTAGAGAAGTCGACCCAGTCAAGTTTAGTAGGATCGACTTAGTTGAGTGAAAAGTTAAGTGAGAGGAAGAATATAAATAGAGAGAGGTGCTCCTCATTTGAAATACACAGACACACACTTGTGTAGCGCATGAGAGAGAGAGAGAGAGTTTTATCTGCAAGGAGGAGAAGGACCAGTCTAAGGTTTTATCTTTTATCTTTTTGATTATCTATATTGAGGAAGCTTTTCTTGCTGGGTTTTTCCCTTTAGGGTTTTCCCAAGGTAAATTTGTGTTGATCTTGTTATATTGTTTCTTTCAGTGATTTTGTATATGCTATTGTTGTGAAATTGAGTTGAATGCTGATAATCTAGCTTAGCATATAGAATCTTAACAAGGAACAATATTGAGGACTAGAGGATTGCATCATCCAGTTTGGATCTTCCCCTTATATAGTGATGATAAAAACATATA
The DNA here is from genome assembly GCA_001517045.1 of Pseudotsuga menziesii. Lineage (NCBI taxonomy): Eukaryota > Viridiplantae > Streptophyta > Pinopsida > Pinales > Pinaceae > Pseudotsuga > Pseudotsuga menziesii. The sequence goes on along the minus strand of LPNX010822389.1, from coordinate 67,799 downwards.
TGGAACACATGTGACAATACACTTTGAGAGAGAAAAGCTTAAAGTCATTGGTCTTATTGGTCCTTTGGGTAAAAAGGGGTTTATTTGTCCACTTTTATGGTACACCTTGAACTTGTGGGTATGAGGGTTGTCTTACCTTCTTATTGTGACCCCTTTGGTTGACTTTTAGTCCTTTATCTTTTTACTTGGTCCTAGTGCCTTTATTGTGTGTACCTTTGGTAAGATGACCTTTATCTTTATGGTTTTTATTTTTTGGACCATTGGTACTTTATGGTTTTTATTTTGTAAGAGCTTTGGACCTTTGGTACCCTATCCTAAGTTCACTTAACTTTATTTTATGGTTTTATTTTATAAGACCCTTAGGACCTTTGGTACCTATTCTAAGCCAACCTAATTGTATTTTATGTTGTATTGGTTAACACTCAAACCCTTATAAAAGCAAAAGTTTTCCTTCATTGTGAATATTCGATCAATTGTATCTCACTTACCTGGGTTTGGTTGTTGCTAACCGCGACCCCTTTTTTCCCAGTGTGACCGTGTCTTCTCTCCTCTATGTGACAGTGATCTCCTTCCTCAACATGGCTGTGTTCGCTGCTTAGCGTGATCAATGTGACTGGATCTTCCTCGCTCAGCGTGACTGTATCTTCCTCTGCTAATGTGATTGTTCTTATCTGCACCAACGTGACTGTGGTCTCTACCCTAGCGTTAGCGCGACTTTATCCCTGCCTGCGTGACCGTGTGTCACTTCTTTGCGTGACTGTGTGTCATTGCTCCACGTGACTGTGTGTCACTATTCAACATGATTGTATCTTCCTCCATTCAACGTGATTGTATCTTCCTTGGTTCAACGTGACTATATATTCTTCCCTCGGTGTGACTGTATCTTCCTCGCTCAGCGTGACTGTGCTTCTCCCTTCAGCGTGACGGTGTTATCTTGCACCTGCATGACTGTGCGTCTCTTTGCAGCATAACTGTGTATCACTAGCGTGACTGTATTCTATTACACCAGCATGATTGTGTGTCACTTATCCAGCGTGACTGTGTGTCTCTTGTCAGCGAGATTGTATCCCTTTAGCTCAACGTGATTGTGAGTCTCTACTAAGTTTGACTGTGTGCTAGCATGACTGTATCTTCTCTGCTAGTGTGACTATACTGAGCATGACTGTGTCTCCCTGTTGGTGTGTTGCTAAAGCCCGAGTAATTGATTGAAGTTTCTCTTCCTGTGGACTAAGATTCTGAGGTCTGTATCCTTACTATTTTTAACCCTCTTAAGCTCTCTCTCAAGGTACGCCAATTGTTCATCCGGTTGACTTGTCCCTTCGATGACAAGATCAAATCCTAAAAGTATCTGAGTATAAGGCCGATTCAAAATAATTATAGATTAGTATTGTTATGATTCTTTATCACTGTTATCTCCTATACATTATTTTATCATAGTGTTATTGTACGTGGCATTTGATGAATCATCTCAAGGACCAACTTTAACATAGTGACCAATGGAGTGTTAAAGTTGAAAGAGATGAAAATTATGTTTGATTTTATCGCAGTTTAAATTTATTGAAATAATACTATTCTGAATCTAACCTTCATAATTATGTTTATGCAATAAAGTGTATTTATTTATGTTAAATCTGAACCGAACCCTAAACTTTAATAGAGCAATCATTATTGTATCCGAGTTGTTAAAAAAAATTGGGACTACTAGATAGCTTGGCAACTCTTGATCCAAGTATTTTTTTATCACAGTCATTTCCGTTATTGTTCAAATGGTTTTCCATTAAAAAATCTGTCCAAATCCTGGCATAAAGCTCTTTAACTGTACTCCATAAATTGTTTGCCATGTGGTTGTTTCCTATCCTTCCAAATAAGTCCAAGAGTATCAAGTTTTAGTTTAAACACATGATCATCTAGAATCGGTTGACAATTGATATTAAAAGTTAGTGTTCAACGACCTAGTGCTGTTGAGAGTTTTGAGACCCCACCTGCTACCCTTGGTTGTGCATAGCTTTATATGTAAACATCATGTAAATGGATTGGAGGCTAAGTTTGTGTACTTGATGGAAAAGTGTTGTGTGTTATTTGTCTTATATATAAATGTTGAAATTGTTGATTCACGAGTTGGAGCCCAAGGCCAAGGATAAACTAGGAACTATGGACGATAAGTACAATTAGTATGTGTTTTTTTTTGCTATGGCTCACTGCTTAGGACAAGTTAACCTCTTCCTAAGTTAAATAGAAGGGTGGGCCTAATGGTTAATAGCATGTGTTTCCTTCGTGGAGGTCATAGGTTCAAATCTCGAGGGGATAGGGTATGTACACCTCCATAGATTAATCATTCAAATGGCTGCACGGAAGGGGTCCCTGTTGTTGTAGTAGCCATGTGAGGCATCCTCACTTAAGTTAGCCCAAAAATAATAATAATAAAAAGTATTTTTATTATTATTTAGCACTGGTCGACCCAATTAAATTAAACAAGTCAGCCCCAATGGAAAATTAGATTTCCAGCCTTACTTCATTTTGACATCAAGCCTTCAAGCAAGTTCACTCAAGGAGAGAGAAGAAGTTCACTACTACTAGAGGAAGACTGTTTTATGGGGTTCTCCACTTTGGAGAATTTTCTCTCTTGTTTTTGGGGTTTGTGCTGCTACTATCTTGATGTACATCGATCCTTATTGGAAGGTTTGAGCTCAGGGGAGACAAACAGTTCTTTTGTCTATGGTTGCTAGATGGTTGTGTATCATTGTGCTTAAACGATGGTATCAAAGCGGTGCTAAAAGAAGCCATTGCCAGAAACTAGGGCTCCACGTTTTGGAGTGTTTCCCACCTCAGATCACCCTAGAAGGAGCATAGAGCAACTTGCCCTCCTAGGGTGCATCTTTCTATGGAGGCCAAATCTTGATTGGAGAAGTTTTAATTTTTGATACTTCCAGTGACAAGACCTAGGGCTTCCACATTCTTGTTGTTCTATCCATAGTTTTAGACCAATTTTACCTTGCTCCAACTCACCTCAGTAGGGTGCATTCATTTGCGATTTCAGTTTTTCAAGCCTCCAGTTTTGTAGTCAAGATGATTGGGATGAAGGTTGAAGATAGGCTTGATGGGACTTCCAATTTCAACCCATGGAAGTCTAGGGTTCTTCTCATCGTAGAGAAAATTATCTCTTAAAGTTTGTGCATGAGAATGTTCCAGAACCAGAAGAAGAAATCGAGAAGGCTCAGTGGAAAAAGAATTATGCTAGGGCAAGGAGAATTTTGGTAAATCAAGTGAAGGACCATTTGGTTCCTCAAATATCTGGAAAGACGATTGCCAAGAAGTTGTATAGAGCCTTGAGGAAGCTATTCCAAGACAACAATATTAACCATGATTTTTTCCTAAGGAACCAACTGTCAAACCTCAAGATCAAAATCAATTACCTCTTACTTTATGAGGATCTTAGAATTGAAGAATCAATTAAGCACTATTGGAGATCTAGTCAATGATAAAGAACTTGTCATGAACACTCTTAATGGTCTCCTTTCATCCCGAGAAGCATTCATTCAGAGTCTTGTTGGGCAACCAAAGTTGCCCAGGTTTGATCGTATCTGGGCAGTATGCATACAAGAAGAGACAAGACTTGCAACAAGAAGTAGGATACATGGCACCCAACATGAAGAAATTCAAGCCATTACATCTCATGTCAAGAAAGGAAAGGGTAAGGAAGGAAGTTTCATGGAAATAAAAGCAAGGGTTGAAGATCAATTCCTACTTCAGATCAAAAGAAGAAGACAAATCTTTCACGTATTTGTTGCTACAGTTGTAATAAACTTGGACACTATGCCAAAGTTTGTTGTGAGTCAAAGAAGAGCAAGCATGAAGCTTCAACTGAAAATGTCGAAGAAGACACCTCTCATAAAAAGCCAAAGAATGAGGATCGTACGGAGTTCTTTTTCTAGTACTCCCTATGTTGAGGCAATGATATGAAGATCTAGGTGGCGATGGACCTCAACAAGAAAATGAAGATCTTTGGACTTGCTATCACCCGCCTTGTAGTTCCTGTGTGAGGTGGATCCAAGATGGATGGTAGAGGGGCAAGCAACTAAGGGGTGGAGCCATGACTGCCTAGACTCCCAAATGGATGGTTGTCACGCCAATCAAGGCAGCCTTCACTTTATGTTATCCTAGTCCAAGACAATAATGGGGGAGACCCGAATCTGCTCTTGACAGGAGAGATTAGACCTAGACACCAGAACAGATCAAATGGGGCTTTAAGGTATGTAAGGTGCAAGGTAAATGGATACCCTAGCTCTAGGGTTTAGGTACTAGCAACTGGTGAAGATGACCACTGTCTTGGGAAACGTGACCATGATAGGGTAAGTAAGGACAGAGTTGGGACTGTCTAGTACCAAGGAGACAGACTCAGTGAAATATAGGTGACTTGAGTTATCAATGAGTGTTGGCAAAGGGAATGGGAGTGAGGTCAAGTTAGGGCTAGCGCTAGCTAGGAGATCAGTGCCTTGTGTGTATTGGGCAATGGAGTCATCATTAACCCAACGTTTCAGTGAACCCACCTGGAATACACCTTGATCTATGAACCCAGAAAGGAGTTAGCCCGAAAAAGTTAGATTACAAAAAAACCAGCTCAATGGAAGGCTAGCGCCAGGGCTTGGAGAAGCAGATCTGCAGTTCTAGGGTCACCTGGAGGCTAACAACTCAGCATTGAAGGAGAAATGAGGTCAGGGTGACCTGATCTACAAGCCCAAATCAGAAAATCAGCAGAAAAATCAAATCCAGACAAAGTCAAAATTTGATGAGGGGGCTAGGGGGGTTGAAAACCAATTTTTCAGATCTAGGGAAAACCGGAAAGAACTAGCTCAGTGTTGGGGTGTTCTGGATTTCTTAAGCCCTGGTCTATCAACCTATCTTGTCAGATTTCAGAAAAAAGTCAAATCTGGAAAAATCCAGTTTTCAGTGAGGGCGCTAGGGCTGTTTCATTCAAAAATTCAGATCTAGGTCAAAATGTCAAGAATTTGGATAGCGTTGGGGTTGATTTGGACTATGTGGGACCCGATCTATCCATTTGTGAAGTCAGAATTAAGAAAAAATCAAAACCCTAGCAGGTCAAATTTTCAATGGGGGGGTTATGGAGTTTTCTGGCAAAAAATCAGATCTAGGTCAAACCAGCAAGAGTTTGACCAGCGTTGTAGCGGATTTAGTGAAGGGGAGGCCTGATCTATGAAACCCAAAAATGGTTTGGCCAAAGATCGAACTATTCCCAGATTTAGTGTTTTTTAGGGTTTTTAGTATTTAGGACTTTTCAGAAAATTTGAAGTAAAGCAAGTTACAATGGAATGAGATCTGAAGAGAAGAGACTCACCGGTTAGATATTACCTGGAAATGCTTGTAGAAGTCTTTAACAGTGATGATCCTTACTATCCCGTTCAATTCTGGAAGATCCCAATGATTTCTATGAATGATGTAAGCCACAAGCCACCAATGCGCCCCCTATCCTGCATGAGCAAATGTCAACAATATCAGATTTGCCAATACGAGATAAAGAAACCAAATGCTACAAGAAAGTAAAATGAAGTAATCATAGATCACAAAGAAACTAATGAAAACCCCCTGATCCAAGACGAAGAAAACCAAGGGAGTTGAGGTCCCCTTGCAAAAACGCTCCAGCCAAAACGCCCTCCTGTAGGCAAAACAATGATAGCAAAAAAATATAGATCTCACAAGAATTTCCACAATGCTAGGAAGCTGAATATTTTTCAATCACCATTTGAGAACATCAGATGCAAAGCAAATCCATAAAATTTCCACAAAAAAGTCTTTCTATTATTTAGATCCAAGAGCCAAAGACCCTTTACAAATGAGAAGCTCTCTCCTTTAAATAGAAATGAGAGAACCACAATCATAACCGAATCCTAACCACTTTCAAAACGAGTGGCTAAGATTAAAAGATAAAATGTTGTAATCAATGGTTGAGATGAGCTCAACATACAATACATGGATCAATATAACCATAAAGTACCAAAGTAGACTAAATCACCCATAAAGAGGGTAACCCACTCAACAAAAAATAAATGAAGCACATGGTGGGTCCATGGAGTGTTGACTAACTCCCTCTGGGTGTCCCCATGGCACAATAAAATAATATAATATTTTATTTCTTTGACTTTGTGCCTCCTTGAGGAAATCATGAGCCTCCCAAAAAGCTCCAGAAAATAATATAAAAATGCCTAAAAATAGGTGTGGGCCCAATCAGGTGCTGCAACTGCTGGAGGTGTGGAGGACATCACTCTTATCATCATGACTCATCCCATGTCATTTCCTTGCCTCAGTAGCCCAAATCGATTTCTTCAATAGCCATTTAATCATTTTTTAATCTGCCTCGGGAAACGTGAACCTGCCAAAACAACCTCCTAGGGTGCCTGCGTTGTCAAACTGAGCCCACCAGGCTCTTCTGAGATGGGGATACTATGGTACAAACAAGTGGTTGCACCCCTATGTTCCATACAACGCCCTAGGAGATCCAAATAAAACATCTCCCTGCTCAGACATATCAACCTGTGAAGAAAAACTGCATCAGAAAGGCAGAATGAGCATGATCATATCTGCAAGTGCCCGGAACTGAAAATAAACTGTCTCATTAGACTCAGAGAGTCCAAATCCATCTAAGGTGTATACTCATACCCCTCACAGGTCTCTATATGATCATCAATCATATCCAATAAACAATATAACCATTTGTAAATGATCAGACAACGATAATAGCTCAGACTATCATCCATTTGCTGCAAGTGTTAAGAGGCTAAGATTCAAGCAACAATCACAACAAGTAGCAATCATTTCACTGGCGGTACATCAACAAATACATATATAAGGCTTTATTTATTATTACTCAGACTAGACTTTCAGGACTATACTCACTTCATAGTTGTAGCCAATTTGCTAGTGAAGGGTGAAGGATGAAATTTACAAGGCTAAGGCAAAGGATGACTTCCTACTTAACATCATGACACTTTGGATATGGAAAGGGGAAACTCACTATAACCAATGCCGGACAAACAACAACACAAGGAATGGCAATGCCTCACAAATGGTTGAGTTGTTTAGATAGTGCTTATTCAACTTAGGCATCATGTCTACATCAAGCTAGATCCAAGTTCATTAGGACCATCAATTTTATTTCCATGACCTTTTTGGCCTATATGACCCTTTGGGACTTAACCGGTGCTTAAAAGCACAGCTAATCGCAGCTTTCATTCGGGACATTTTTATTTTATAAGGTCAGCAATATTTGGATATAACATATTTTTAACCATTGCTTTTTTAGACCTTTTCTTATACTCTTCAAGGGGTATTTTACATTTCATTGCTCTTGCCCTCTTTACATATGTTAAGAAACACAGTTTAGCATTTTATTTTCCATGGGGGCATATATAATATTTCCAATATAAGTAGTGCATGAGCTTTCAGTTTTAGCCAACAACATTTCAAGTGACTAGGGGGAGTTTTGCACAGTGCCAAACATTGGGACAACCGACCAGAATGATTTAGGCATACAATCCAACTTACCAAAGGCAAGTTTTGTCACCAACTCAGAGCCGAGACATAATATAAACAGGGAGGCTTGTCCAACAAAAATTCTAGCGAGGAAAAAGGTTCTCCATGCCATAAGTCAAGAAGTCAATCGAGTTGAAAACTAAATTGGAAGGTAATGGATGGGTGGAGACAATGAATGCTGGAGCCAACACTAGCAAGCCAAAACAATGGTGGGAATGACTACCTCTATTCTCCCTAAGGAGGGTAAACCAATGAGTATAGATCAGGAACTTCCAAGTCTAAGTAGGGACATCAATACATAATACAAAATACATCCAAGTCCATATAATTATGACCGCCAGATCATGATACCACAAGTTAATACATGTCACAGAAATCAGTATAAGAGCAATGATAACCACAACACAATATAAGAAGTTGCATCATAATCATGCAATATAATCCATGTGAGACACCATCTGTTCAATGAGACAGTACTGATATAAAACTGCGCATCAATAACTGCTCTGTAATGACTAAATGGCTACATCGGTCCTAAGATCTGAGTGTCCTGAGACTCATTCCTGACATGGGAGAGTACAATAGTCCACAAATATAATAATGATTCGGCAAAACTGCTCATCTCAGCATCTCATATGTAAGAGATTTGGCTGAAAAAAGTACTGTGTCTGAAAAATAGAATATGGTAGCCTGGCTACTATATATGTGATAACAGGACTCTAAAAGGAGGCAGTGGGAGCCCACCCACAAAACAATAAAAGATAAGTATTTGATTTTACATGCTCTAATAGATTAGATTTGGTTGTTTTTGGATATACGTCGCTGTATTCCTAGATTTAGGAAGTTTGTTGAGCATGTTATATAGTTTTTTTATTGATGAACTGTAGGCTCGAGTAGTATTTGTTTTGATTTTGCTTGTAATGTTGTACAATATTTCATTGACCCCTCTTGGACGACATCTCCTTCTAACATGCTTAGAGCAATGTTATCGGAACCGGACCGGTCATCGAACCAACGAAGCCCAAAATGTGAACCGGACCGGAACTGGCAAAAACCCAGGTAAAAAACCGGCTGACTAAAAACTACATAAAATATTCATATTTTGTAAAAAAACATATATCTTCATGTGCATACATATGAATCCAAACCATTAATACACAAATATGCAAAGTTTCTCATATATATAGCAAATATGGGTGCAAATATCCAAAATAGCACCTATTGCAATACATCTCTAAGGTTCTGAACCAAAGTACATCAACAAAGAGGCTCTAAATGGCCCCTACAATCCAAAAATAAACCATAGTACTAATGAATAACAATAAAGTGATCATATGGCACTACCCTACTAGCTACTACTACTAGATTCTAGTGTCTAGTAGTCTACTACTCCTCATCATCGTCCTCCTCATCGTCAGCCTCATCCTCTTCCTCTTCATCCTCTTCAAGAGTGAGATTTTGAGCCCCACTTGATTCCCCTGGCCCTGAAGGTGGAACCTATGGAGGTGGGTCCAAATCCAACCAAGAAAGGTCTTCATTATCAAATACTGGTGCTTGAGTCTCCACAACCCACTCTGATGATGGATCAAAGTCATCCAAGGTTATGTTGCCTGATGCTGGTGTCTTATTCAACAACTGGTTATGCCTCAGCCTAAGATTGTACTGGGTGGGGGGCTCTTTAAATAGTGTTAGAATAGGCTTAGGGTTAGGTTAGAAGCATAGGTTAGGTTTTATTTTGTGTGTGTTTTTTGTAAATTGAGTTCTATGAGTCCCTAGTGTGCGGCCGTACGCCAGAGTACGAACCAACCGGTTTTGACCGGTTCGTCCGGTTTTGACTGGTTCCGTACCCGGTTTGGAAAAAAATCTGGTTTGATGAAATTTTTTTACTGACCGGACCGGCCAACCATGTAAACCGGTCAGACCGGCCGTTTTTGTCGGTTCCTGTCCGGTTCCGATAACATTGGCTTAGAGTAGTGCACACTCTAGATGGTATGTTATAATGGAGACTGAAAGCATCCAAATAATAGCCATGTGTATGCTGCGCCAAAGCATTGGCTAAAAGATGCCAACATACCTGGATGAACTATTGTTATTGCCAATGTTATTAGAACCCAACCGGTTTTGAAAAAACCCGCTGGTTGGACCAGTTTACAAGCTTAAACGAGTCAAATCACGCACTCAAACCGTTTTTGGCCGGTTCCATATGAAATTTGTCGGTTTCAAGGTTGAACGGTCCGGTTTTGTACAAAACCGCCCGGTTTTCTCCAAACCGGTCGGTTCAGTACAAAACTAATTGGTTCTGTACAAATGCCAAGTACCCCCAAAAACTATTAATTTCAAATTCTTTCAATAAAATAAAAAATAGAGTCCACGTGTGAGTTGTTTAATTGACCCACGACCCTTCTAATGTTATAAAATGAGGCTCCCACCCTCCATATCAATCACATTTAGTTGTGGAAGGATTTGGGCCCTCTTCCACAACAAGAGCATGTGAACATTGATGTTGTAGTTAGACAAGTGCCTTCAGGCCTAGGGGAGTCAAGCCATGCTCATGTTGAGGATGTAGATGATGACTTTGAGTCTGAGCATGAGGACTCAGATAATTTTGATATATGATTAGAATCATTAGATTGTAGGTTCTAGAGCCTAGACTGCAGTCATATGCTTATATTTTGACTTTAGAGGCCATTTATAACCTCTTTGTTGATGTACTTTTCTTTAGATATGTATTTGCAATCGATGCTATTTTGGTTTTGTTACCTCCTAACTGGTAGGGGTAAAATTCAAACCCGTAGGAAGAAGGAAGCAGTTTCAAACAGTCAGCAAGAGAGGTGCATCAAAGCCTGAAATGTCCTCTGTAGAAGCACTCAAAGGGCTTGCAAGTCGTATAGATGGTGTTGTAAAATGGGAGATGTTGATTTTTCAAAGTTATGTACTTCCATTTTCAAGGTTCACCCAATAGATCCAGATGGGAAGCATGGAGGAGTGGATGACATGACTAAGCTGGCCTATCTAAATGAACCGGGTGTTTTATACAACCTTGCAAGAAGATATGAGCTCAATGATATATATACATAAACAGGTAGTATTTTGATTGCTGTAAACCCTTTTACAAAGCTTCCCCATCTCTACAACGTTCACATAGAGGAGCTCCATTTGGGCAGTTAAGTCCTCATCTTTTTGCAGTTGTTGATGCTTCTTATAGGGCAATGATAAATGAAGGTCACAGTCAGTCAATACTGGTGAGTGGAGAAAGTGGAGCAGGAAAAACAGAGACAACAAAACTAATAATGCAGTATTTAGCTTATATGGGTGGCTGGGCTGCTATAGATAATGGGACAGTGGAGCAACAAGTTCTTGAATCAAATCCACTCCTAGAGGCATTTGGCGATGCGAAAACAGTGAGAAATAATAATTCAAGTCGGTTTGGGAGATTTGTTGAAATTCAATTTGACAAAAATGGTAGAATATCTGGAGCTGCAATTAGGACCTATTTTTTAGAGAGGTCTCAAGTCGTGCAGATAACAGATCCTGAAAGACATTACCACTGTTTTTATCAACTATGTGCTTCACAAGAGGATGTGGAGAAGTACAAGCTTGGTGATCCTAGGAGACTCGACTATCTGAACCAAAGCAGTACATACGAGTTATCTGGTGTGAGTAATGGTAGAGAATATGCTAATACTCGAAGGGCCATGGATATAGTAGGCATAAATCTTGCTGAACAGGAAGCTATTTTTCGGACACTGGTTGGAATACTGCATTTAGGAAATATTGAATTCGCTTCTGGCAAAGAGCATGATTCCTCAATGCCAAGGGACCACGAATCTAATTTTCATCTCCAAACTGCAGCAAAATTATTCATGTGCGATTCTACAGCATTGCAAGAGGCATTGTGTATGCTTATGATTGTAACTCGTGAAGGAAATATAATAAAATCTCTCGATCCTCTAGAATCTGCTGCCAGTCCTGATGCTATGGAAAAAACATTGTACTCTTGATTATTTGATTGGTTGGTGGATAAAATCAATAAGTCTATGGGACAAGATCAAGATTCTAAAGCTCAAATAGGAGTGTTGGACATGTATGGTTTTGAAAGTTTTCAGAATAATAGTTTTGAGCAGTTTTGTATTAACTTTGCCAATGAGAAGCTTCAACAACATTTTAATTAGCATGTGTTTAAAATGGAGCAAGATGATTACAGCAAAGAAGAAATCAATTGGAGCTACATAGAATTCATAAACAATCAAGATGTTCTGGATTTAATTGAAAAGAAGCCTATTGGAGTAATTTCTCTCTTAGATGAAGCCTGCTTGTTCCCAAAATAAACAAATGAGACGTTTGCAACCAAGCTTTTTAACCACTTTGGGAATCCTCAGAGGTTCAGTAAACCTAGGCTAGCACGAACAGACTTCACACTTTCTCATTATGCTGGTGAGGTGTCCTATCAGATGGATCTTTTCCTAGAGAAAAACAGGGACTACATTGTTGTAGAACACAACAATTTTTTGTCATCCTCGAAGTATGCTTTTGTTGCCAGTCTCTTTCCTGAACTAACTTCTGATTCTTCAAAGTCTTCATTCAAGTTTTCTTTAGTTGCAACACGATTCAAGCAACAACACTAAGCTCCACTGAACAACACTTTATACGCTGTGTCAAACCAAATGCAGAGGACAAACGGTGGAACTTGAACCCGAGGTTTGAAGCAGTCAATGATTTTGATTGAACTCAGTGCCAAGCCCTTGTCTATTTGGCGACCAGCTTCCAGGATGAACTGAATAATCTTGCACGGGTCATACACCTTTCACGCTGATAGAAATCTTCCAACACAGCCACCACTCTCGCTGATTGATAGAAGACGGGCATAATATCACTGAGCTCTAATATCATGACTGTCCACTGGGTCCGTGACTTGTGCAGCAAAGTTATTTCCTTCAGCAGCCGAGCAAATCACAAGGATCTGGTCCCGCATGGGTTTTTAACCACTTCTCTAATCCCTGGAGGTATCCACCATTTGTTGGTGGCAGCTTATTGCACCGATCCTAAGGGATTAACCCTGGGCATCTATATTTTCGAGGGGACTCAGCGTCCAGTCAAAGGAGCAATTCACGACCATTTATCGCAGGTAGCCGGGTCTCTAGTTTAAAATTGCATTTTGTTTTCGTGGAGCTCTGGTTCACGGTTTGGTAGCAACCATGTATCATATTAATTGGTGGGTGCCCGTTACAATCCACGAATTGATGTAGTAGCCGATTCTTCTTGACAATCGATACCATTTCAGTGGTAATCGTATCCTGGGATTTGAATGATTATTTCACCACGCGTGTTGCTTTTCCTCATTAGCAGGGAAATCAAAAGATTCGACATCCTATGTTGGTCACGTGGGCTCTCTCAGCACCTAGTGAAGGGCCAGTTCTTTTATTTAAGTATGAGTGCCTTTTAATAAAAGTAGACCTTAGCTGCAGGAGTTGTAAAGAAAAGTGGAGATTCATCCACTTTTTCCTTTTTTATTATTATTATCTTATTTCTTTTGATTTAGGTGGTTGTATGAGAGCCTTTTTTGAGGCCTATATATTTCTTTTGATTTAGGTGGTTGTATGAGAGCCTTTTTTGAGGCCTATAAAGAGCAAGGCTCGTAGATTGTAAAAGGAGGGAATTTTTGGGCTGGGAGGATTTTTCCCCAGAGCTAGTAAAGAAAAAATATCATGTTGAGTTTTTGGGATATGTTGGGTTTCTTTGTCATGGTTTCAGGTTTTCATAAGTTATAGACCAAGCCAGCATAGAGGGCTATAATCTAGCACATTGGGCAAGCATTTGCGGCTTCCAAGTTGTTTGTCACCATTAGGTTCTTGGAGGTTTGGGAGTAATGGAAAGTAGTCAGTTATACTTTCATTCTCCTTGCCTCTGATTATGGAACAGACCAGCTTAGTCTCACTTCTGCGAAACACAAAGCCCTTCTGAGTCCCCTTATGACCCCATTTACCCTTCTGGTACTGGCACTGGCCTTCCCTCGAGGACTGATCCTCCCTTCCCTTCCTGCCCATCAATCCGAATCAGTTTCCTTTTTTGTGACCCGTATTTCTCTAAGGCAGCCTCTTCAGATCACCTTGCCCTCAGCCGCACCTGCCTTCGCGATCCGAACTTAGGGAAACCCCCCTAGAGCTGGAGAAGAGCCAGCCCGAAGCATGGAGAGAGAAGGTGTGGTGACATTGGCCTCTCAAGAGAGAGTTTTCGTCGGGCCGGCACGCCCGCGGTTTGGGCTTTCAGCACCCGCATGCCAGTTTTGGGCAACAACATTTTGGCGCCGTTGCCGGTGACAAATTTTTTGTTCCTGGACGACCTTAGTTTTTTCTAGTTTTTACCCTTTTTGATAGATTTCTAGTTCAATCACCTCGCTGATCTTAGACTTGAAATCCATCGAGCGACTCCACTGTCATTAATTTTACCAAGGTGTTCAACCAGAAGAAACTATGAAGGTTTACTTAGGTTTATCCCTGAGCCTAAAAAGGTTTATAGGAGAAGGCTAAATAAACTTACTTCTCGTAGGATCCTTGAAGATCTCGGATCTCAGTCTTTATCAGATATCCATAGTTTATTTTTAGAAACTAGTACCTCTGTTTTCGACATAATGGGTGAGTATTTTACTCAGCTCGACTTTTCTCAGATAGCAGGTCAACCCCACCATCTTCCAGACAAAGCTGTCGAGAAGCTCCCGATGTATACCGGCACTGATGTCACTACCTCCGCCATGCACCTTAGGAACTTTTCTAGGTGCATCAATGCTTATGTCAGTGATCCTGTTAGCCAACATGATGACGTATACATGAAGTTATTTTCTCTATCTTTGGATGGAAAGGCCGGTGACTGGTATAAGAATTTACCGGATAATGCTTTTGATACTCTAGCTGCCTTCAAAACCGCTTTCACCAACATGTTCGGTGAAAAGAAAGAACCTCGGCATCAACTTGCGTCCTTGACCAACATAAAAAAGAAGGATACAGAAACAATGGACGATTTCAATACTAGGTTCACTGAATTGTCAAAAGCCATCCCTACTGATTATGCCCCAACTGCACCCACCATTCTGGTCTATTACATTGAGGCACTTAGTGGCAAAATGCAATACCAGATAAGAGACAAGGAGCCTGCTAACTTGCTCTAGGCTCAGGAAATGGCAATTAAAATTGATTTGAACATGCAATCATTTGGTGAATCTAACCTCCAGGGTTATTCAAGGTCTTCAACTCCTTTGAAAATTAATGAACCTAAAGACAAGGATCCTTTATTAGCTATGAAGGATGCCTATGAAAAGTAGATGATAGAAATGAAGAGGGATATGAAGAAAAATATGGAGGAAGCAGAACATAAACATTTAGTGCAGTTGAAGGAAATACAAAATAGGGTGATAACGATGGAAAGAACTCAAACTCAGCCTGCTCCTAGAACCTTTCTAGCCAAGCCAACTTGGCAAAGAAAGCCTCCCAACCATGAGCAGAGGCCTCCTCATCAGCTAGAGGCCGCTAACATGGTTGAGCAATATAAACCATTTTGCAGAGCATGCAGAGATTTCCATGAGAAATCTGGCTGCCACTATGCGTGCTATGTTCAGGAGCATGGTCACCCTGAAGGTTGTGGTCCCAACACGTCGACAAGTGAGCCTGATTTTATCAGCAACATAGATGACATCCCTAGCATCTCCATAGGAAATTGGCCATAGGCCAACCGTTATGAAAAGAAAGTTGACAACTTAATTCAATACTATGGTGAGATGCCTTCAGCCGAGCAGATCAACAACACTCAAAACTTCAAGGGAATAACTTATCAAAGAAAGGGGTCTTCTGCACAGAATATTCCTAAGGTAACAACTCCTAATCCTCCCAAGGAAGTAGAAACTAAATAAATTGTTGATTTAAGTTTTGACTTAGGTAATTGGATGGAAAATACAAAAGTCCCTGTTCCATTAGTTGAATTATGTAAAATCCCTGGCCAAAGAGGGAGACTTTTGAAAATCCTAGACCCTCCAAGTAATGTTGATCCTCAAACTGAAGAAAGTCCTTCAAATCTTGTAAAGCCCCTTACCCCTAAAAAGGTCACTTTTTCCGATATCGTGGAGCGAACTTCAAATAATGTCTTTGCCAATCCACTTATAGTTCTACATACGAGGGACCCAAGAAAAGAAGATCATCCCCCTTTTTACATATCATTGATGATGGGTGATCTTCTTCTACACAATTGTATGTTAGACTTGGGATCTAGTTCCAGCATCATGACCAAAAAAGTCATGCAGCAGCTTGATTTAAGAACTACAAGGCCATACCAGAATGTATGTGCCATGGACTCTAGACCGGTTAAAGTTGAAGGGATGATTGAGAACCAGTTAGTTAGATTGGCTAAGTATCCGGATATCCAAATCACCATGGACATCCTTGTTATTGATGTTCCGGACAAATGGGGGATGTTGCTTTCTAGGAACTGGGGCGCCACTTTGGGAGGATCAATTCAGATGGATTGGACCTATGCCACCGTACCAGCATCGGAGTTTTCACTTGTTAAGTTGTATTCTGAAAAGGAAAAAACTTAAAAGACACCATGTTGAAAACCCTCAAAGACCATTGAATGAGTATGCTTACCACACTGATGAAAATGGGACCTATCAAATCAACTCCACCTTCTTGGAACCCCTCCAAGAAGAGATAAAGACTGAAAAACTTAGTGAATTGTGGAGAATGAATTTTTATGGTGCTTACTCTAGAACGGGCAAGGGGGCTGGTGTTGTCATTATTTCACCAGAGGGTAAGGTTTTCAACTTTGCTTTCAGATTGGAATTCGAAGCAACTAACAATGTGGCGAAGTGTGAGGCACTTCTACTGGGCATTGAGATTTTCAAGGACATGGGGATCAAGTTGCTTAATATTAAAGGGGACTCTGACTTAATTGTCCAATAAGTTAAGGGTCAGTTTGCATGTAAGTGTCAAAGACTTAAAAAATAGAGATATGCAATCTGGGATACAATGGAATTCTTTGATGCCCTTAACATAGAAGCAGTCCCTAGAGATCAGAATAGTGCCTCTGATAAGCTTGCAGTTTCAGCGTCAACTCTTCAGCCATCAGATGAGATGTTAGAGGGGGATTGTCCTTTAGAGATTAACTTTAGACCTTCTATTCCTGATAATGTTGAACATTGGCAGGTCTTCAAAGATGATGAGCAAATTTTGAGATACATTCATAATGTTGATGAATTCCTAAACTTTAAAGTAAATGATCAGGAAGAAAATAAAGAATATTATGGAGAAGATAACCAGTTTAACAATCATGTCCCACGTGGTCTAGTTTCCTTAGAAAACATCTTTGACAGACAGGACAAAAAAAAGAGCAATGTTGAGCAGATGAAACCGAGGGATTACATTGAAATCAACATTGGGACAGAAACGGAACTTAAAATTATAAAAATTGGAAAAGGTACTTCTGAAAAAGAAAGGAACAGCCTCATAAACTTGGTCAAAGAGTATAGGGATGTATTTGCCTTTACTTATGACGAGCTCAAAGCCTATAGGGAAGATGTATTTCAACATACTATTCCCTTGAATCCAGAATGTCAAAAAGGCAAGCCTTTCAGACAAAAACTTAGGCAAATAAATCCTAAGTTAGCACCAATCATTAAAAAGGAGTTAGGAAAAATGTTAGCAGCAGGAATAATAGCTCCTACAAGACATTCAACGTGGTATTCTAACTTGGTGGTAGTTAGAAAGAAGAACGGGAGTTTAAGGATATATATAGATTTCATAAATCTAAACATAGCATGTCAGAAGGACAGTTACCCCCTCCCCAACATGGAGACCCTCCTCCAACGGGTCTCTGGATCAAGCATGATGTCAATGCTGGAGGGTTTTTCTGGCTATAATCAGGTAGTCCTCCAAGAGGAAGATAGGCATAAAACCACTTTCACAACTCCTTGGGGCACTTTTGAATATCTGAGAATTCCCTTTGGCCTTCTAAACGCAGGAGCTACTTTCCAAAGGGCCATGGATTATGCTTTCAAGGAGTTGATTGGTAAAATCATTGAAATCTATCAAGATGATCTCACTATTTTTTCGAAAGAAAGATCCAACCATGTTGGTCATCTCAGGCAGATTTTCGAGCGATGTAGGAATTATGGTATTTCTTTGAATCCGGCTAAGTCAGTTTTGGGCATAGAAGAGGGAAAACTCTTAGGACACATCATCAATAAGGACGGTGTCAAAATTGATCCTGAAAGAGTAGAGGCCATAAGAAAGATTCCCCTGCCTATGTTACCAACTTTTTTGTACCATAGTTGGGTTACCTGAGGAGCTGCCGGTTGACAAACATGTCCAATGTTTGATTCCAATGTATCAGTTGATCCGTCTTTATGTCTAGCCAGTTTTTCATTTGAATAATTTTGACCATGGCCCCGCGGGGTTTGTAATAAAATGTGCTAGTAGGGTGTTTTGAGTGGTTCGGTTTCCTAAGATGCAGAATCTCAACTAAGGTATTCCAGGGAGTTTTTTGTCCTTGACAATTATGCTTTGCCTATAGCTGAGTATAATTGCGAGGTTTTCTCTCGCTTCCTCCAAAGCTGGAATGCCCGATTTTGAATTCTGGGACTTGGGGGGTTATTAGAGCCCGACTAAGTGTATATAAACCTACTATGCATTATTAGAATAGAGCATGGTCATGTCCTAAGTTAATAGGACCATCAAAAAAAAATCGAAATTTTTTTACCGAATGCGTTAAAAAATTATTTTTTAATTTTTTAATTATTTCCCTAAGTTTTTTGATTAATTTTTCCATAAATTAAATAGAAAAATCCCGTTTGTAATAAGTTAATCATCCGGACACCGAATTCAGTGATTGAAGGCTCTAACCTTAAGCCAAAAATAATTCTTGATCGGCCTGCCAGTCAGACCCAACTTTCAGATCATCAATCGGACACATAATGCTCATTTTCTCAAAAAAGTCATTTTTTGGGAAAAAAAGATTATTTTGGAGAAAATTCAAAACTCTCCAAATTAATCCAAATTCAGTGAAATAAAAGGCTAAATGACATGTCAATGGGCATTTATGATGATTGGAGTTATCATAACTCAGCTTCAGTCAGCATTCAGTGAGCAATAAAGATATATTCAGTTAACGAACTTGTCATCTCCAGCTAAACTCCCGAATTGGATGAGATGGAGAGCACTCATTGGTTTGATGATTTGATCGAGGCAGGGACTAATGATTACATTATGATCTACCGGTAGTGGCTCCTCCAGACCTAGCAGCAGCTCTTCCTTACCTATCCCATGCCTCTCTTTAGCTTGTTCACGCCCCTCTCTTCATCGTCACGCCCCTCTTCTTCATGAAGGTGTCATCACATGTGTGGGGTGATCTAGGTATTGTTTGCAGTCGTTAGGGTTGGAGTGGGGCGCCTTGCCTAGGCGGAGGCCTCCCCTCACTCTTAACTCCTCAGTTGCAGTCTGGAGCTCTCAGTTATTTGTCGATTCGGTTAGGTCTGGTTTTAGGGTTTTGGGTTCTTCTTTCATAGAGGCTTCTTTAGCTCTATTGGGATGGATCTTTGATTGTAAACTTACTATGTAAGAATTTCTAATGGCTTATGCTCATCTTTTGGAATAAAATCAAGACTTTGGAGGTCCATGCAGCTCAGTACTTGTGGTGAATGAATGTTGTGAGGTAATTTCTGTCCATCTATTTCATTTTAAATGTTCATATATGATCTAATCAATTAGTTTTAGAAGTCTACTGTTTAGAGTGTAAAATCTTCCATTTACAGTTGATAAGTTGGTTGATTATGCTAGTTTATTTAAAAGATTTCATGGGCAAGACATATTCGGTTATATTAATGTTGATGAGTCTTTATATTTATTAGCATGCTAGTTGATTGATCTCACTGGGCGTTTGAAGTTTTTTGATCTTGGACGGGATCTACCATCTTGGAGAAGGGTGTGAGCTCGGTTGCATCTAGCTCATCTTCAAGATCACAAGTTTTTCTTTTAACATTGGTTTCTCTGCAGGATCTAAAGTAACTTGGATGTTTTCAAGAAGAAGGCTTTAAGAGTCTTTGTTTGCTTCAAGTTCCATCTCATAATTTTTTCTTTAAATTTATTTTGGTTGCTGGTTACTTAGGAAGCCCTAGTCTACTTTTTTCCATCCTTTAGCTTCCCTTTCATTGCCTTGTTTGGCTTTCCTTTCCTCCTTCCTCTTCGCTGCCCTCTTTTCACTCAGTTTTGCAGCCCTCTTTCTTCTCTTTGGACAACCCTCTTTTTACTTAGTTTTCACCCCTTTTTTCATGCTTTAGACAACCCTCTTTCTCTTCCTTTTGGACAGCCCTCTTTTGACTGTTCGCTGCCCTCTTTTTTACTATTTTACAACCCTCTTTTTGCCTTTGGACAGCCCTCTTTTTCACCTTTAGGACAACCTTCTTTTTCACCTTTTCTCTCTCCCTTTTCTTGGTTTTTCTCCTCTCTCTTTTCTCCTCTTTCACCGCTGGTTTTTACCCTCTTTTTTGAGATTTTAGTTTGTAGTTTGTCTTTAATTTTTTTTATTAATCTTCCAACACAGCCACCACTCTCACTGATTGATAGAAGACGGGCATAATATCACTGAACTCTAATATCATGACTATTCACTGGGTCCGTGACTTGTGCAGCAAAGTTATTTCCTTCGGCAGCTGTGCAAATCACAAGGATCTGGTCCCGCATGGGTTTTTATCCACTTCTCTAATCCCTGGAGGTATCGACCGTTTGTTGGTGGCAGCTTATTGCACCGATCCTAAGGGATTAACCCTGGGCATCTATATTTTCGAGGGGACTCAGCGTCCTGTCAAGGGAGCAATTCACGACCATTTATCACAGGCAACCAGGTCTCTAGTTTAAAATTGCATTTTGTTTTCGTGGAGCTCTGGTTCATGGTTTGGTAGCAACCACATATCATATTAATTGGTGGCTGCCCATTACAATCCACGAATTGATGTAGCAGCCGATTATTCTTGACAATCGATACCATTTCAGTGGTAATCGTATCCTTGGATTTGAACGATTATTTCACCACGCGTGTTGCTTTTCCTCATTAGCAGGGAAATCAAAAGATTCGACATCCTATGTTGGTCACGTGGGCTCTCTCAGCACCTAGTGAAGGGCCAGTTCTTTTATTTAAGTATGAGTGCCTTTTAATAAAAGTAAACCTTAGTTGTAGGAGTTGTAGAGAAAATTGGAGATTCATCCACTTTTTCCTTTTTTTTTTATTATTATCTTTATTTCTTTTGATTTAGGTGGTTGTATGAGAGCCTTTTTTGAGGCCTATAAAGAGAAAGGCTCTTAGATTGTAAAAGGACGGAATTTTTGGGTTGGGAGGATTTTTCCCCAGAGCTAATAAAGAAAAAATATCATGTTGAGTTTTTGGGATATGTTGGGTTTCTCTGTCGTGGTTTCGAGTTTTCATAAGTTATAGACCAAGCCAGCATAGAGGGCTATAATCTAGCACATTGGGCAAGCATTTGCGGCTGCCAAGTTGTTTGTCACTGTTAGGTTCTTGGAGGTTTGGGAGTAATGGAAAGTAGTCAGTTATAATTCCATTCTCCTTGCCTCTGATTATGGAACAGACCAGCTTAGTCTCACTTCTGCGAAACACAAAGTCCTTCTAAGTCCCCTTCTGACCCCATTACCCTTCTGGTACTGGCACTGGCTTTCCCTCGAGGACTGATCCTCCCTTCTCTTCCTGCCCATCAATCCGAATCAGTTTCCTTTTTTGTGACCCGCATTTCTCAAAGGCAGCCTCTTTAGATCACCTTTCCCTCAGCCGCACCTGCCTTAGCGATCCGAACTTAGGGAAACCCCCCTAGAGCTGGAGAAGAGCCATCCTGAAGCGAGGAGAGAGAAGGTGTGGCAACATTGGCCTCTCTCTCGAGAGTTGTCATCGGGCCGGCACGCCTGCGGTTTGGGCTTTTAGCACCTGCATGCCAGTTTCGGGCGACGAGAGGTTTTATACACTCTTGCTATATACATGAGAAACTTTTCATATTTGTGTATAATGGTTTGAATTCACATGGATGCACATGGATATATATGTGTGTGTGTGTGTGTATTTTGAAAATATGAATGTTTAATGTATTTTTGCTCAACCAGTTTTTTGATCCGGTTTGTTTCCCGGTTTTTGTCTGGTTTCGGTTCTCGGGGTCGACCGGTTCGACCACTGGTTCAGTTCTGATAACATTGGTTATTGCATTGAGTAAATTAGATTATGCAATGTTGTTGACCATCTGGTGAGATTTGACTTGCAGGGAATGCTATGGTATACAACAAAAGGATAATGAAACTTGGTTTGAAGGACATTTGATCCCACTGATGTGCAGATGGATCTGTAGCAGAAAACCTCTAGAAACGTGACTCTTAGCCCAAAAAGGAAGGATGATTTTCTGTCAAAACAATTATGTGGAAGGCGTGACAACAGACAAATGAGGACCGAATACATACATGGACACATGACCCACAGGCCTAGATGATCCCATGTAGAGATTGGCGATTGGAAGAGGACCATTCAATCATTTATAAGTTAGTTATTAATTGTCCTAAATGGACTTTAAACTATTGCCCTTTCTATATTGGATGATTAGTGAATGAACTTTGTTCATATTTCTGTAAATGACTTTGTTCATTTCATTTGTTATTAATGCTACCTTCTGATTGTTGATTAAGTTGTCATTGATGCCAACAGTGTATAGTCAATGATGCCAACATGTCTTGGTTCCCCTTGAGGGAGCCCTTGAGGGTTAAGTAAGTGTCAGTGTCTAAGGAGACCTTTTGATCTTGTCCAAGCCCAAGTTTGAAGCCCTTGGAGCCCTTGGGACAATGGCAAAATCCCTAAACATCCTGTAGAGTGTTTAAGCACCCCAAAGATGTTTTACGGATCCCCAGTTGTTTATCTAGTTCCCAAGTGCCACAAATTATGCCCCAGTATCCTACAAGAGTGTCCTTGGTGGGTTGAAGAAGTTGCAAGAGTCCAAATGACCCTTTCGGTGGTCATTTGTGTTTATTGAGTTCATGGTACCCAGGAGAAGGTCTAGCTACCCCACATGTGATGTCATGATGGATATTCACCCTGGAGGTCTCCTGGTGTGGTTGAGGTGGTTGAAGAAGCCTATGAAGCCCCTTGCTTGATGAATAATCCCTAAAGAAGCCCTTGGACCCACATTTGATGGCTTAATGGTCCTTATCCCATTAAAGGTGATGATGTGGTCATTAATGACTTGATGAAAAATTGGAACCCTTGATGAAGATCTTGATGCCCGTGTAGCCCTTGTTGATGGAATATTTGGTCATGATGCCCTCATCACTTGGTGATGGAGTTCTATGTGATGGGCTTGAAGTCCATGGAAAGTATCTTGTTTAAATATTATATGATATCTTTGAAAGAGCCCTTGAAACCCTTGCATGTGGTGCCTTGGGTCTTGAACCATGATGTTGTATGGTCCTATTTGCGTTTATATGGCTATTGGGATGTAGTTGGTAGTAGAGCCCATGGATGTGCCTTGATATGTTGAAGAATACTTTGAGGAAGACTTTGAAACTCTTGTAGTTGGTGGTATGGTCTTTGGCACCCTCATGTGTGGGGTCTTTGAATTCTTGGACATATTGAATAATTTAAGGATATTATACCAAGAATTTTCAAATAAACCCATCATATGGAGATAGTCCTCGTCAATACATTTCCGTTGATATGTGGAGCATCTTCTAACTCCTTACGGTTGAAGAGATATGAATTTTTGAAGTTGGTGTACCCCACCTTTTTGGGTGAGCCGACCAAACAAAAGAGAATTTAATTATTTGTAATTTTGAATTGCATGTCAGCGCAAGGCAATAATTTTTCTCCACAACCTATATAAATAGAATATCAAACATTTCATTTGTTTATCATCAATTCTCTCAATAATTTCACAACCCTTGGAGAAAAGTGCGAAATTTTGTGACAGAGAAATTTCTGGGTATCTCCACTAAAATTGGCATAACTTTCTCATATGGAATCGGAATTACAAAATTCTTGGCTTGTTGGAAAGCTTGTTACGAGGGCTATGTGATGATAGGATCTAGAGTTTCTTTTGGTTTGTCTACTGTTTCTTCTTATTGTGATATTCATAAAGGTATGGCTCATTCTTCTGGGTTTCTCTTGTTATGGCACATGTCTCTCATGGATAGAGTTCATATTTGATCTTAGTATGTGAGCCTCTATATTGGTATATATATTTGAAGTTATTATGGAGGATATGATGATGATGTTGCGTACATTTATGCTATGATATGATAAACTTTACGATGATAATGCATGTGATAATGATGTACACTCTATGAAGTTGATGCACTCCTATACAATATGATGTACATGCATACCATAGTGTGATGATGCTCTCCTATGCATTATGATGTATACTTGATGTTGATGATGCATACACGGTGCAAACTGAGATGTTGATGATGCATACTTAATGATGATGATGCATACCTATGATGATGATGCATGACGATGCATGCCTTATGTTAAGTGAAAGCATAACATAATTACTTGTTCATTAATTGTGTGATACAACAGACAGTGATCAGTTGACGAGTAGTGATCATATGATGAACAATGGTTAGTAGTGGCAGTGGTTGTGCAGTGTGGTACAGATTGTGCAGTGTAGTATAGGTGTTGATTAGCAGGTCCGCAGGATCAGTGCAGTTGTGGTTCAGTAGTTCAGTGGCAATCTTCTTATCAGGGTGCAGAACGGGGCAAGTAAAGGAGGTCGTAGCCTCCTTCCGGTTGAAACTGGAAAACTAGGGATTTAAAGCTTCCTTCAGGTTGGAGCCTGTAAAATTAGGAGGTCGTAGCCTCCTTCGAGTTGCAGCTGGAAAATTGAAGTCTTTATAATAAGGGGGTTGTTTCCTCCTTCAAGTTATTTCTGGAAAACTATTTTAAAAAGGCTTCTGTGGTTTCCCCCCCAGGACTTGGGTTTCCATGTAAAAATCTTGTGTACTGTGTTGCTATTCTTTCTATGTGATGATGATGATAACACTGTTGATGATAATATAATGATATGTGATAATGCATAATATTGAAGAAGTTGTTGATTGTTAACGTTGAAAAAGTAATAAATACTGCACACACAGATTCACCCCCCCTCTGTGTGCCTGGTGTGTCTAACACTAATCTGGGGTTTTGGCTGCTCTTTTGTTGTACATTGTCTAACACGACTTTGGGCTAGACCCATTTTATTAAGGGTTTCTCTAAACAATAGATCGTTGACCAAAATTAGGCCTTTGGCCTCATTTAAAATTCAGAATTTCTGCTGAACGATGTTTACTCCAGTTAAAGAAATAGCAAGTTAAGCCGATTGGGAGAATAAATATGGTATACACTAGTACAAAATTTCATTTTAAGAAGATTCTGCTGCCAGGGATCAAGTGTTGTAAATATGATTCCACTGCTACATATTAGAAGAAAAATACAAAAAAAATTCAAGAAAAAAACCCGAAGCATTAATGATAGAAAACTAGCAAGCTTGAAAATAATCTTCAAACAAGTTGTTCAGTTCACCAAAATCATTTTTGGCTATCTATTGACCATGCGAGGAGTGTGTATCTGTTCTTTTATGATGATCTTGGTAGGTTCGTGAGCTTTTTTCACATATATACCATATATATTTTCGAAAACATAACAACAAAACCATCACTAGGGAATTTGGACTTCTGTCAACTGTCAAACATCAACCGTTAGTTGCAAATTGACAACAAAAGTAGACTATATCCTTCTACTGTTGTGATGCTAAAATCGACCCATGGACAAATGGGTGTTTGAGGAAATAAGGTTGAGGACACTGTATTTCTGCCAATATAGAGGAGTATCTGCCATATTAAGCTGACACCCTATAATTGTTATTGGGTTTCCATTCAGAGGGGGAAATATAATGTAGTCCATCATCATCAACATAGAAATGCTGGAGCAACCACATCATCAACATCAACATAGAAATGCTGGAGCAACCACATCATCATGATCAGCACAGAGTGCTGGGACTACGACCACATCATCAACACAAAGTGTTGGGACCACAACCACATCATCAACACAGAGTGCTAGAGTCATCTGAAGCAGCATCACGGTGGACACTCTGGTAGACTCAACTGGCCTTGTCAGGCTTGCTAATCCTTTCAGACCAAACAAGCCTAGCTAGACATACCGATCTACCTGGGGACCAAACATGCGTTGTCTGGCTTACTAACCCTTTCTGTGCAAACAACCCTAGTCAAACATACTAATCCCCCTAGGATCAAACAAGCCTTGTAAGCACTGATATACCAATCCTAATGGGATCAACTCGGCCTTGTCAAGTTGACATACCAATCCAAGGCCAAGCTGCCACACCACTGCAACAGGAACTACAACCACATACTCATCATCATCATCACTCCCTCTTTCGAGGGAGGTCCTTACGGACTACACCATGCTTGTCTCGAAAGTATTCAAACCTTACACGAGATGGAGTCTTAGTTAATACATCGACCACTCATCCCTCTATAGGAACATATTGGAGCTGTACAACTCTCTTTTGCATGGTGTATCGAATACAATGGAACTTTATCTCTGTGTTTTGAGGTGTTGTGAGACACCAGGTTCTTTGTCAGCGTGATGCAACTCTAATTATCGCAATAGATATCAGTCATGTCCATGTTTGTATCGAACAATCTTGATAACAACTTGTTGAGCCAAACTGCTTCACTACAGGTTGGACATGCGACAATGTATTTGTTGTACTGAGAGCAACACAAGTCTTCCTTTTGCTAAGCCATGAGATCACACCTGATCCCAAACTGAAACAACATCCTGAGGTACTCTTTCTGTTATCGTTGCTCCTAGCCTATGTTATTTGGGAGCAAAAGCGAAAGTGAGAAGCAAAAGAGGGAGTGGGAGTAGGAGTGAAAAGCGGAATTTTCAAAAGATTATGGTTTGGTAGCGTTTCACAAGTGTTTTTTATATAATATATATAATTTTTATATTTTGATGCATATATTTCAACAAATGCATGTAGAATGTGGAATTAGTTATAGAAAGCATAAAAACATGAAATAAAACATAATACCATATAACATCATTCATCAATCATCAATCATCAATCATCAATCAGCTAGTAATGAATTCGTCAACCATTGGTCCAGTATTCATGATTTCATAACATAGAAATTTTCAATATATAACATTTTGTCATCACTAGTCCTTGTAACCAAACTATAGTCTAGTTCTCTATAGAACTATTATCACATATACATTTTCAGCCAAGATTCCATGATGCAGGATGCAGACTTGTCTCTTTTTCTATTACGGGCTACTTTTACATGGGGTATCAACATGGATCTCTACAGCTTCATTCCACTTCAGAGCCTTGTTCTTGATATTTTCCTTTCCAAGACTGAAATTTAGGAGTCCATTGAGATGATTTTGGTGATGATCTAGTTCATTAGAGCAGAGCAGTAGATCAGTTTTGGTACACACAGTCACAGAGGGGCTTATCAGTTGGAAACAGGTATACATGGTGAGATTAGGTATATTTCCTTGGTTTAGTTTTGCTTTGTGATGTATCTCAGACACCTGTGCTTGTCATGTTAGGATGATTATGGTGACCTATGCTTATATGTTTTATATTGCTCTAACCTGTGTTATGATTGATAAAGGAATCCAATGTGAAGACTGTTGCCCATGCCATGCTCAAACAAAATGTGACCCTTAGTGCTAGGTTGGTTCCATAACATTTGTACCCGTCCATCCAGTTCATCCACTTTTGTTTCTACCCCATGACTAAGACTGATAAAGACTAGTGAGATTGAAGACCCTTTCCCCATTTTGACCACTATGTATGATAGACTCCATGTTGCTATGTGTCTCAGGTTATGAAGTATGGGTCTTAGCTAGTGTGGCTGGGTTCACAGGGTTATTCTCCTCAAGTACTCAAAACAAGTGCTCCACCATAATAATGTTGCTCAACACTAAAGCATCAGAACACATAAAAGCTATATCTAAAGGATGCACAAGTATAAAAATATTGAAAAAGGGTAGTCATTGGCCAAGAGGTTGAGCACTCATTCCTTGTATAGTGTAAGGCTCAATTTGCCCCCCACAGGGGCTCCATGGAGAGGCAAACCCGTCGGGGATACGGATTGCTCGCTGGCAGTGGGTCTAGGCCTTAGTCATTTACTGGAAGCCCAGAATTCTTTCCAGGGCACCTGCTCTTGTAGGCGAGCTACCATCTTATGAATTGTGAAAAGTATTGAAAAGGTTGATGGTCAAAGGATGAACACTCACTCTTTGTATAGTGTTCGGCTCAATGGTCCCCATAGGGCCACAGGTTGAGACTATTCTAGAAACACTGGGTCTTTGTCAGCACTGGATCCCAGAAGGCTTCCACAGCACCTGTCTTTGAAGGTTGACCTATATTTGCAATAAAGTTGCAAAGGAAAACTTGCTAGAGTTTGAGGGAAGCATACCCAAGTACTTCACCCATCTGTAAGGCACCTGCATCCCCTATTGTTATCTATCATGCATGTGTCACCTTGGTAGAGTATATTGGTTATCAGTTGGATAGATCACTGAGTCAATGTCGGTCAAAGTCATTTCCCCTTTGCCTTAACCTGCTTCCTCCATCATCACCCATCTATAGCACATTGATTACACTTTGTACATACGGCATGAGCAAGCATATTTCCAGAAGACTCTAAGATCTTTCAGAAGCAAAGGTATATTTTATTATTATTATTATTGTTGGTCACCATGATTATGAATAACTGACTCAAGTTGGGTTTTGATATACACCATTGGAGTATGCCTTACATTGGAATGCAGCAGGATCATATTGGCATGTTATCTCACCTTGATTTTGGGAACTTTGACCTGGTCAACCCAGTTGACCATGTCAATCACATTTCCCAAGGCAGTGAATCAAAAATACAACATGGTCTATATTTGTTCAAAACATGCCCAGGACCAATACTGTAGTTTCAGTTTTTAGAGTTTGGCCCTGATTCTCCAAAAAAGTGATCATTATCACTTAATTATTGGCCAAATGATCTGTTTTATTCCAGATGGAAATATGTTTGGTTCTCCTAGAGAAGTGTTCTAGGGGGTATGAGTGATCACTTATACCATTCTCCTATGTCTCCAAATCTTCCAGAGCAATCATTTTTCCCCAGTTTGCATCCTGGAGTGAGTTATGATGGATTTATCAATTTCTAGGGATTGTACCAGAAAAAATGAACTAGAAATTCATTGAGAAAATCAATTTGGTCTCTTGGGTCAAGGAAATAGCTTGGAACTTTGATAGATGATGTTCCTCGGCATCCCGGACACTCTTCCAGTAGTTTTCAGTCAGCAGACATCTGGATTATTTATTTATGGCTCAGCCAGTACGGAAAACCTCCCAAGGGGCGCCTCCTCTAACTGGCTATTGATGTATTTCATTGTTATATCTTATGTTATGGAGTTGTAAAGGGGCCTAGGGTGAATTAAGCCCCTAGTGACCCCC
Source organism: Pseudotsuga menziesii (assembly GCA_001517045.1). Taxonomy (NCBI): domain Eukaryota; kingdom Viridiplantae; phylum Streptophyta; class Pinopsida; order Pinales; family Pinaceae; genus Pseudotsuga; species Pseudotsuga menziesii. The sequence continues at coordinate 38,695 of LPNX010822389.1, read as the reverse complement.
TCCTATGATGTATCATGCCATATCTTATGTTATGTTGTGACATTTCACTTTAGAGGGGCGTCCTTGAGCAAAGTGCACCCCCTCTTTTACTTAGTCACTTGATCCATGTATTAATTGATATATTTTGATCTCCACCGTTGATGATGTTATAATCTCAACCGTTGGATGATAAACTGAGTTAAGGTTTATGTCTCTATAAATTTTTAAGATAGGTGACCCCCCCATTCTAATTCATGAGCTTTGGCATCGAAATATCAATAAAGAGATTTTTGTCTGGGATTACTTTTCTATGTATCTTGTGGATGTTCTGATCTGATGACTGGCATTGCTATTCTTCCATACTGAGCTTTATTCGGGATAGATCTTTCTTTTTCTTTACCCATCTCATATGCAAGAGAAGGAAGCACGCTAGGAAAGAGAGGGCGTTTTTATGGGGCAACTCACCTTCGTCTCGGCTCCGGGGTGTTTGGTTCAGGGAGTATCCTCTTATTAATGATTTTTTATTCTCTTTTCCTTTCCATATTTTGCAGATCTCATTCGTTTGTCTGATCGATTGATGTTTCCCTGATCTGGCAGGTTGAAGGGGGTGCAAGGGTGACTGACTATGGCATAATAATATCAAGATCTTACTTGGGAAAGTTCATTTTGATGGAATATCGACATTCTTCATCATTTCTCAATCCATCTACGAGTTCCAGGTACATTTCGCATGTAAGTTTCTCTTTTATTTTTTGCTCATCATTCCATAATATTAAAACCCTCGTTTCGTAGATCTATAAGTACTAGCTTGCGGCGAGCTATAAAATTAAAAACCCACTTTTAATTTAACATAAAGCCCCTAGATTTAAATTTTTGGCTTAATCAGATTCCATTTTCCCATTCAAAGCACTGGCCAGTTACTAGGGGAAAACGCTCCCCTTGGGGAAAGTGGTCTTTTTCACAAACCACAAACTGGGTATTGTTGGTTTCATCTCCAATCACCTAATATTGCATCCAACAACTAATCCGAGTGTCTAATTTTACTCAATTTCACCATTTTGCCCCATATCCCAATTTTCCTGCATAAACCCTAGGGAAAAATTGGGGCTTTTCACCTGGATGCTACGAATCTCTCGGTTTTCGTTTCAAACTCTAATTAACCATCTAACTAAGAGATTCAACCAAGTTTCCCTCACCAATATGTTCAATATCCTTAATTTTAGGGTCCCTTGGTCATAGGGACGCCCCATGGTCTTAGTGTTTCACTGGGTCCAAAGTGCGAGTATCCTCAACTGCTGTGACATCCGAGTTCTTTCGTAGGTCACGAATTTTGTTGCCTTTCCTCTGCCGTCCTGAATAGGATCATCTCACGGGGCATCTATAACATTCGTGATAACATGAACATCAATGTTTCAACCCTGAAATGGAAGTTGAAAGTTGAAAGTTGAAACAATTCACGAAGCATCATATTCATTACCAAAGAGTTATAATATGCTTTATGCAGTCAATTGTCAATGACTATCATGCAAAATTGCAAATAGTGAACTTCAAAGGTAGGATCAACTCCAAACTTCAAACTTGAATTGCCATGTGATCATTAATGTTTACAAAATATACCATAATAAATATAAAAGAGTCCATAGTGCAAAAACTTGAAACTTGAAAGTACTGTAAACAAGAAAAAACAAGAAAACTAGATTTTAATGGATGTTTCCTCTTGCCATAGGAAATTTCCATTTTCTTTTTCCGTGCTCTATGGGTTTGAACAATGGGATTATTGTAATGTCCCCGGTTTCGACCCCGTTTGCATGATGTATATATTGTAATTAATCGTGGTGAGGAGCTCAAGGCAAAAGCCCCACCATCGATTTTGTTGTGTATGTTTCGGCAATGCGGATAATTGTCGATGGTATGCTGTGCTATAAGGCACATTATAATTCGGCATCATGTAAACACGCACATCAATTAAAATAAACCACAACCAGCTATGGCAGTGCAACGTTGAATGAAAAGGGCATGGTTCCAAAGGATAAGGGGTGGGGGATGTCAAACCTTGGTTATGGGGGAAAAACCCAAGTTTGGTCACCTTGTTGATTTTCCATCCTTCCTTGTCAACCTCTTTAATGTTCTGTTGGGCAGCTAAGGAGTAATGGCTGCTGGTGGTTGAGGCATTTAATGATTTTGGGAGTGGGGTGGCAGGACTGTCAGTCCTTTTCCCACCTGCTCACTTCACCCACGTTTGCCCATTCTTCTCCCTCACGCACTCTTCCTTGGCCTGTTCACTCTCACCACGATTTTGTTTTTGGATCCTCCTCACGCACAGGATGGGGGGGTGGTTTTGGTCTCAGGCAGACCTTTTCTTGGCTCCACGAGTTGCTGAGCACCCACGCACTGAAATTTCGCGTCATGGCTGTTGATTGATCATCCACGGACAAAAACGGAGTTGTTTTCTCCTCGCGTGGGGCCTCCATTGTTGTGCAATCTCACGCAGAGGGATTCTTCCCCCGTTTTTCCTCTCACGCACAGGAATTTCTGGGTTTTCCCACGTTGTTCTTTTCCTAGAGAAATCATGGGTGCTGTGGCTATTGAAAGTCAGTATTTTTTTTCCCTTTCCTCTGCGTGGTATTTATGTGTTTTCCCCGTGATTTTGTTGCCCAGGACGGGCTGTATTCCCCACGTCTGCTGTGAGCTGTGCTCACTGAAACATTTCAGGGCTGTTGTTTCCCCACGTTGTTGGCTGTGTTGCTGGGGTCTTCCTTACATCTTTGGGGCTGTGGTAATTTCGTTTGAAGAGTCATTTTGGCCACGATAGGGCCAAGAATGACTCAGAATTTCTTTTCCCTGTTTAAGCTGTGACAGCTAAGTAATTGCCTGAGTGCAATGGTTAGTCTTCGGACTGTGCTGGCTTGGCTTGTCTGTTGAAAGCCTGTGAAACCCAGCTGTGTTGGTTTGTTGTTTGTGCCCCTTGGCTATGTGTAAGCCTGCATTGTCCCCTTATCCTTGGAGGACTCATGCCCAGCTCGGGGGTGGCAGTGTGCTGAGAGATTGATGAGCATGCTGGCCTATGGTTGGGTGGAACGTTGCAACGGCGTAGCTGGTTGCGGGTTAATTCTTCATCAAAAAATAAGTACTGCCAGTTACTTCATCTCTGTAATTTATATTGATGTTAGATGCTGGAATGTCTATGTTGCTTCCGCTGATTGTTTGAAGGACTGTGCATCCTTGTATGATGAATTATGCCTGTCGTTTAAGCTTTAATTTCAGCATTGATTTACCCCTATTTGTGTTTATGCGTTGTTGCCCGGCTGTGTTTGATGTTCGTCGCGTCCTCTTCGCCGGTCTGAGGGTCGGGGACGTGACAGTATGGTATCAAAGCTTGGGTTGCAGCAATGGGCCTCTATGGGCCAAGAAAGAGCCACTGATAGAGGGCAGAATTACCGTCTATGTCCAACAGAACAGCAGTGAGCAGACGAGTTCAGAAAACGGTCTAAGTGTTGAGCGGTCGGACCATTGGAGGAAGTGGAATTCCGCCGTTGCGGAAGGACTGGCAGAATGGACGTCCGCCGTTGCGGACGAGTGGGTGAAGTTTCCTGTCCGACCATTGCGGAAGGGATCACGGAGTTAACCTCCGACGTTGTGGAAGAATTCCGGAAGTGCCGCCGTTGCGGACGACGGAGCGATTCCGCATCCGATTCGAAATCCGTCCGATCGCCGACGCCGCAGAAAGATTTGAAATTTGGCTAAGTATGGAACAGTCGGGTCAACGGAGGGTAGAGTAGAAGGACTTCCGCTGTGGCGGAAGGATTTGACGTTTGATAGTCCGTCGTTGCGACTGTGAAAAGGGTTAGACCGCCGACGTAGCAATGGGTCCGATTGCCGGCGAAAAAGAATTTTTGAAAATTTTCCTAAGTATTGGGGCAGTCGGAAGAGTTGGTGAAGTCGATGTCCACCGTTGCGGGTGAGGAAGCAATCAGGATTCCGATGTGGAGATGCTTCCGACGTCCGATGTAAGTGCCAAATCGGAAGAGGTGGCGAAGTGGGCGTTCGCCATTGCGGAAGGACCGGTGAAGTTTTCCATCCGCCGTTGCGGATGGCGAAGCGAACCCGTATCCGATGTGAAAGTTGTCCGACTGCCGATTGGAGCTACATTCGGCGGGAAGAAAAAATTTTGGAAATTTTTGAAAATTTGTCTAAGTGTTGGAGAAATCGGAGGGGAAAGTGGTCCGACGTTCGACGACTTGAAAGTCCGCCGACGTCCGACAACTTGAAAGTCCGCCGACGTCCGACGTTAAATTTGTTCTCCGTAAGTGTCGATCGGAAGATGTTAAGGTTTGCGCGGCCGACGTTGCGGAAGGTTGGAGCTTCCGAGGAGCCGACGTTGCGGAAGGTTGGATCTTCCGAGGAGCCGCCGTTGCGGAAGGTTGGAACTTTCGGGGAGCCGACGTTGCGGAAGGTTTGGAGCTTCCGGGAGCCTATTCTACGGCTGCGAGATTGGTTTGAGAACCGAATCAGCGGACGGGATAAGGGTCCCGAGAGCCGATTCTGCGGCTGTTTTTCAGTGAATTTCAGGGCTATAAAGGAGAAAAATGGCAGCGATCTAATGCGCCAAATTGCGCGAAAATCATAGTTTAAAAAAAAAAAAAAAAAAACGAGGGCTTGCCCTCGACCCGCCCTGCAGTGGCGCAAAGGGGCAAGCCCCCTTGACCCCCGTCGTCCCTTGAGACAGTCGTTCTTGTGAGAAGGAAAGTCCTGTGTTTTGGGCAAGAGTTCGAATCAGAGGGATTTCACAAAGGACAAAGGGGATGCCGAAAATGCAGCTACCAAAATGGCTCTAAGATCATTAGAAGAATGTGAAAATTCTACATTGCAGTGGTGTAATGAAATGCAAGGATTTGGTGAAAGTCTTCATTCTTGGAAGTGGTGTGGTTTTCACACCCAAGGTCGGGCTGACGCATGTGAATAGGCATTGGAAAGCTTGTCCAGTGGAGAGCAAGGATAAGTGACCAGAATCTGAGCATGGAGCAGCAAAGTGCTAATGAGGGCTGCTGTTATCAAATGGACAATCTGGACAGTTGCATGCCCAGGGGCAGCAAGGACTATGAAGTCAACCAGCTGCTGTATGGAAAAGGAATTCCATGAGAAGATGATGGATTTGAAAGGGAAGTTTTCATTAGACCCTATCTTGCTAATTTTAACTACGTTTCCTAAGTTTATGCTTGAAATGCATACGGATATGTATGGCATGCATAGGATATTGCATGATTGGTAAGAATATTGGAAATTATATATTTATAATGAACCACTAATGATAATCATTGCTTTGATGTTGGCATTAGTGGCAAAACCAACAATGACATGGACCTGGATGAATATGTTGCTGATGCTGACAGATGTGACCAGCAACCCTATGAAGAAAGGGATAAGGCAACGAGTCCATAACGAAAGTTGGTGAGCAAAGTCTGCAATCTCCTGCAAGGACCAACCAAATTGGTCATGGAAAGGGTGTAAATAAGACCCATGCAGATAAAAGGTTGCTTATGACAAATTCCATGGATTGGTACAGGCTGTTATGAATGCAGGATAGTCATGATCAATTGGCTGCCAGAAATGCTCTATGGAAGAGCAAGGTGGTATGAATGATACGCCTGTGAAGTAAGGAGTATCTAAACATTTCATTTAATTGCATGAATGATGTGACTATACCTTGCAATGTTAGCATAATAACGATTGCATGAAGTAAATGAGTTGTGGTATATATTGATGTGACTAACAGCTGGAAGTATTTGAATTTTATAAATTCTGAAAATGCTTCAGTGATGGTTGTAGCAATGAGATAGTATATGCATCCATACTTACCAAGTGTTTGGTTGATGGAAGCTCATGTTTCAGGTAGATTATTCCAAGAATGGCATTGAGAGGTAAGACCCTGACCAATGCCAGAATCTACCATGTGAAAGAGCTTGTTAAATTTGAATTGTGAATTTCAAATTTAAGGAAATTGCTGACAACTATTAGTCACTACTGGCTTGCATAAGCTTGTGTTTGGATGTTGAAGCTTATGTTTCAGGTAGATTATTTTAAGCATGGCATTGAGAGGTAAGATCCTGACCAATGCTAGAATCTACCATATGATATGCACAATAGGTTGTTAAAATTCGAATTGTGAATTTCGGATTTGAGAAAATTGCTGACAACCATTGGCCACTGTTGGCTTGCATAAGATTGTGTTTGGTTGGTTGAAACTCATGTTTCAGGTAGATTATTACGAGCATGGCAATGAGAGGTAAGACCCTGACCAATGCCATAATCTACCATTTATGAGGAGAAGTCTCATGGTTGTGAAAGTAGTTGGCATGCATGATGAGTTGTTAAATTTGAACTGTGAATTTCGGATTTAAGAAAGTGCTAATGACTACTAATCATTGTTGGCTTGTGTGAGATTGTGTCAGGAGGGACACATGGTAAGTGGGTATTCATGTTATGATAGTAAGCATAAAATTATAATGGGCATAGTAATGTTGCTTACAAGAGACCCACAATTGAGCAAGTCAATTTCTGTAGTAGATAGAATTGCAAATTCTCATTGAATTTGATTTCTAATGTCATTGCTTGGTTATGGAACGATCAATTTGGATTGTAGTATCAGGTAATGATTGACTATTTGGCTATTTGATGAATGTGTCAGGGGTACACACTGCAGGAAGATCATATGTGATGACCTGCAAGAGCCAAACATAATGGGAAGGTTTTCCCTTGGAAATGGGTTTCGGGTGAAACGCCATTGGACATTTTGGAAATGTCTCATCTACACTGCATGTTTGGTAATAACATGAGTGAGATTCTATGGATTATGTCAGTAAGACATGTGTGGATATGGACTGTGTCGGGGGCTTGGTTTGCTTGTGAAACCTGGTGTGTTGGAGACCACATAGACAGAGCTAGAGGGCTGGCTTTCTTCTCCACAACCCCGGGGTAGCACTGGATGGGAATGCAGGGCCTGAGGGACTGCGTAGCAGAGAAGGGACTGATTCCTTGTGCTGGGTGTGTGTGGGTGTCTTAGAAGTCAAGCTAGTTCTGGTGTAGGTATTCCTAGCTCGGCGATGAGCTCACCAGCTTAGCATTTAGCTTTTCCCAACTCCTGGACGGTCTGATAAATCCAACTAAAGGAGTACTACGACGACAAATGGATAAGTGTTCTGTAACCCTTGCTTTGAATATGCATGTTTAATTATTAAATTCCATATGCAGAACATGTTTTGATTTATTTCCATGATGACCGATTGCTTGAGTATGGATAGGGCCTGCATGGCACACACCGGGAATGGGTGCACACTTTTTCGATGTCAAGTCATGAAGGGGTTTTCAATATTGATTACACTCTAGGGAGTGGACGCACTCCTGGTGTCTCAATACTTGATAGTGAATGATATGAAATGTGATTACAGTTTTTGAAGCAATGACGCTGATGAGTTTGCTTGTATTGCTTGTGTTGCTTGTGTTGACAGGCTAAAGGTAAAGGTAAATGGTTGATATAAGTGTATGTTGGTATAAGTGTATGTCGATATAAGTGTATGGTTGGTATAAGTGTATGTGTCATTATTGACATAAGTGTATGCTGGGCTGTGATATGCCTAAGGATCCATAGTAGATCCTAGACCTGGAAATGGTCATGATAAAGTTCCAAGCCTAGTTGACATGGTTATGTACTGGCTGGACATTGATTATTTGATGTTGTGGAGCAGCCGGCGTGCTAACCTAACATCTGAGTCCATAGGCGATCCCAAGGCTTGCAAAGCGAAGCAGGATCCTGTGGACGAACGAGGAAATGTACAATACAGATAAGTATTGGATTGTTTTGCTTATGACTAAACATGTGTATATGATTTGGTTATGATGTTTTATCTCTAGAACAAGATAAAACTGATGAGAATAAACTAAACATGTGAATCTATTCAATGTTGGATATAGGTATCGCTGGGAGTGAGGACTATGAGAGCATCCTAGGGATGCATGTGGACATGTGACTGTCCTGGAAAGCTCGGGTTGAGCGGTAATGAAAAGGTGCTAGTAGGACGGGGGAGTCCTAGCAGCCGAGACAAACCATGTGGAGAGACTCCATGGTTTAGAGGTCTGGAATGGACCAAAGACACTAAGTGTCATGACCAAGTAGTATTGATCCAGCATTCACGGTGAAGTGAAAAAGGCTGAGAGCATGAAAAGCCACAGTGATGGTGTGGGTTCCAAGATGGAACAAAATAAAGAGGAGAAAACTCTTACTGCTCTCTCTTGCCTTTTGATTATATATTTATATAGATATATGTTTATGCATTGTGAATGCATGAATGATGGAGAATGAAATGTGTGTATTTGCTTAAAGTAAATTTGTGAATGCTGGAATAGTTAATTCCCTGCCCAGGAATGGACATGAATGATCTCATGTGCCTGTTGGGGAAAGGCATGAAAAATATGAAAGTTTCCTTAATGGAACTTGAACTGTCATGCCAATTGGGTAATTAACTAACTGATTTTGATATCTATATTATGCTTGGTCTGATAGAATTTCAATGGTGCATTTCACAGGTGAGAAAAGTGAAACCAGGTGGTGCACATTGATCATGACAGCAGATCAAAAGTTGTTGGACTTAGCTGGAAGTCTCCTTCAAATGATTGCCAAGACCCAAGAGAATCTTGGGGAGATGCTCAGGATACAGAAAAGGCAAAGTGAAATGAACCACCAGATTTTGCAAGACTCTATTGGTTTGCAAAGGGAGGTGAAAAGCCTTCTGGGAGAAATCGGCAAAGGAAAGGAAGGTGGATCAGCAATGGGACAATTGTCCGAGCGACCCGATAAGAAACGGTCCAGGCATGAAGACTCAAAGGAAATTGAGCAGGTAAAGATGAAGCAGCCAGTGAGATGTTGGAGATGCGGAGGACATCATTTACGCCGGGACTGCCCAATGAGGGAACATGATGAGGGAAATAGCCGCAAAGTTCCTAGACTTCGGGATCAGCTGGAAGCTGGGAACCAGCAGGAAAATTCCATGGAAGCCGAGAGGCTTGGTCGTGAACGTTCAAAGTAGATGATTGAACGTGGAACAGATCTGCAATTTTGAAATTTTGATGTGCAACTGTATATGTATTGTATATATGTAATGGAACACCGAGGACGGTGTTATTCCAAGGGGGAGGGGAATGTAATGTCCCCGGTTTCGACCCCGTTTGCATGATGTATATATTGTAATTAATCGTGGTGAGGAACTCAAGGCAAAAGCCCCACCATCGATTTTGTTGTGTATGTTTCGGCAATGCGGATAATTGTCGATGGTATGATGTGCTATAAGGCACATTATAATTCGGCATCATGTAAACACGCACATCAATTAAAATAAACCACAACCAGCTACGGCAGTGCAACGTTGAATGAAAAGGGCATGGTTCCAAAGGATAAGGGGTGGGGGATGTCAAACCTTGGTTATGGGGGAAAAACCCAAGTTTGGTCACCTTGTTGATTTTCCATCTTCCCTTGTCAACCTCTTTAATGTTCTGTTGGGCAGCTGAGGAGTAATGGCTACTGGTGGTTGAGGCATTTAATGCCTTTGGGAGTGGGGTGGCAGGACTGTCAGTCCTTTGCCCACCTGCCCACTTCACCCACGTCTGCCCATTCTTCTCCCTCACACACTCTTCCCTGGCCTGTTCACTCTCACCACGATTTTGTTTTTGGATCCTCCTCACGCACAGGCTGGGGGGGTGGTTTTGGTCTCAAGCAGACCTTTTCTTGGCTCCACGAGTTGCTGAGCACCCACGCACTGAAATTTCGCGTCCCGGCTGTTGATTGATCATCCACGGACAAAAACGGAGTTGTTTTCTCCTCGCGCAAGGCCTCCATTGTTGTGCAATCTCACGAAGAGGGATTCTTCCCCCGTTTTTCCTCTCACGCACAGGAATTTCTGGGTTTTCCCACGTTGTTCTTTTCCCAGTGAAATCGTGGGTGCTGTGGCTATTGAAAGTCGGTATTTTTTTTCCCTTTCCTCTGCGTGGTATTTATGTGTTTTCCCCGTGATTTTGTTGCCCAGGACGGGCTGTATTCCCCACATTTGCTGTGAGCTGTGCTCACTGAAACATTTCGGGGCTGTTGTTTCCCCACGTTGTTGGCTGTGTTGCTGGGGTCTTCCTTACATCTTTGGGGCTGTGGTAATTTCATTTGAAGAGTCATTTTGGCCACGATAGGGCCAAGAATGACTCAGAATTTCTTTTCCCTGTTTAAGCTGTGACAGCTAAGTAATTGCCTGAGTGCAATGGTTAGTCTTCGGACTGTGCTGGCTTGGCTTGTCTGTTGAAAGCCTGTGAAACCCAGCTATGTTGGTTTGCTGTTTGTGCCCCTTGGCTATGTGTAAGCCTGCATTGTCCCCTTATCCTTGGAGGAATCATGCCCAGCTCGGGGGTGGCAGTGTGCTGAGAGATTGATGAGCATGCTGGCCTATGGTTGGGTGGAACGTTGCAACGGCGTAGCTGGTTGCGGGTTAATTCTTCATCAAAAGATAAGTACTGCCGGTTACTTCATCTCTGTAATTTATATTGATGTTAGATGCTGGAATGTCTATGTTGCTTCCGCTGATTGTTTGAAGGACTGTGCATCCTTGTATGATGAATTATGCCTGTCGTTTAAGCTTTAATTTCAGCATTGATTTACCCATGTTTGTGTTTATGGGCTGTTGCCCGGCTGTGTTTGATGTTCGTCGAGCCTCTTCGTCGGTCCGAGGGTCGGGGACGTGACAATTATCATCCCTAGTAGTCACCGATGTTGAGCCACGTCCAAGGCTCAGTCTTGCACAACCCCCCCTAAATTATGCAGATGGAGGGCGTGAAGTTGAACTTCTGGGCAAAGATAGTGTATCTGAAAACAAGGTAGAAGATGGCGGTGGCATTGCTACTACTGCTCCATGGTCATCATCATCGACCATAATTTCTTCCTCCTAGCGCTCTAAATCTAAGGCTCCATCCTCCAATGATGCTCCTCCAGATTGTTGTCCCAAGTGAGAATATGATCTATTAGTTTTGGCCTGCTCGTAGTAATGAGTCAACAACCTCAAGTTGTAATGTACATGAACCAAGCTTTCTGCTTGGGTTTCATTTAATCAGTTTCTTTTCACTGAGTGGATGGAGCTATAGGTGCTCCAACACCTTTCTGCAAAGGAACTGTTAACCACTTGTGAAAGCACTCTGACTGCGAATTTATTCAAGCGTGGGCATGTTGGCCATACATGTTCCACCATTTAATAGGAGGTGCCCTATCTCGATCTCTAGTTGCATGTAAAGTAGAAATTGAACCAACTTCATTGATGTATTTGCTTAACTCACTGCGCAATAAGTCACATTCCTCTACATCAGGGACCAGTTTGTCTATAGCAGCCATGTACCCAACCTAGACCTCTGGATCTATGTGGTGCTTTCTCCTAACCCCACTCCTAGGTGCTGGTTTGGCCAACCGAGACGAAGAATTATGTTTTGATGTTAATACATATGCTAATGCATGCAGTGGAACGTTGAGATGTTCCCACCTTTTGACCACATGTGTTTGAATATGGTCTTACAATATGGGATCTTTTTGTTCAACAATATCTTTAATTTGGCCCAACATATTGTCCATCTGCTCATACAGCTCCCCAATCACCGATTTATCTGTATCTGCAAACCGAATCATGTAATAAATGGGCTTTGTGAACTACAAAACATACTTGATACTTGCCCAAAATTGACCATCAAGAACGATGTCCTCCACCTCCTGAAAATCAAGCTCGTAAGATGTGGATGTAGCCCGATCTTTCAAGAGATGCCATGATTCACTTGATACCATGCTAGCCAATTCCTCTCTTACCTTCAAAAGGCGCCTGAAGGTGAGGTAGGAGCTAGCAAATCTAGTCTTTTCTATCTTCAATAGCTCCAACTTTCTGTGACTACGGAAATCGCTGTGGGCATTGCTATGGTTGGTAATAAATATTTTCACGTACTTTCCCTTTTTGTACAGTTCACCAATCCATTTGTAAGCATTCTCCTTCAACTTAATGATGCCATGCATCAAAAGGATCATTGTGTGAACTAGACATCCGAACCAAAATATGTTGGGGTATTTATCTTCAATGATTGCTCCCATTGCCTTACAATTAGCAGCGTTATCGGTTATTACCTGGATGACATTGTATGGAAAAATAGTTTAAGTGGTTTTTAGTAGGAGTTCTGCGATGTTCATGTCGGTCTTTAATTTATCTTAGTAGTCATGGGCTGAAAGGAAGACTGCACGAGAAGCAAACACACCAAGAGCATTTATCAATGGCTTTCCTTTTACATTTGTCCAACCATCTAATACAATTGATACCCCATACTTATTCCAAGCATTTGTGAATTTCCCTAAAGCATTTTGGATCTTGGCTTTTTCCTTGTCAAGCCCAATGGTTCTAGCTTTGTCATATCCATGGCTACTGTATCCCGCTGGAGCAGTACGGATGGCCTCTACCATATCATGCCAATGGGGTGAGCGAAGAACATTGAATGGTATGCTGCATGCATAGATAAACTGAAACACTTTTGCATCCACATCATCCCTGCCGCCATAGTCAAGGAACTCCGATATTGTCTTACGTGACCCCATGGGCAAGAATCCACTACCTTGAGTATATGGGTCTCTAGTTCTCGATGAGTTTGAGGGGTCTTGGTCAACCCTTTATGCTTTTGATTTGTTTTGTAATTCAAATTATTCCTTCTTATACATGGCTCTTTGTGTTGATGTCACATTCGGGCAAACACAAAATCCTATAGTTTTGTTTTCATCACATGGCATGTGTCCACATAGATGTCTTCTCAAAAGGGTATATGAACCTGTGTAAATATTTTTACAATGTAGGCAAATAAATTTGGCGGTTCCACCCCCTTTGGTTCCTCCTTGCTTTGTGACATATTTCCACAAGGGTGATGCGTCCTCTTTGGTTTTCTTTCGGTTTCCCTCCCCCTACTGCTCTTCCTCCTCCGCCACCTCCTACTACCGACTTCTTCATCATCTTCCACATTCCTCCTCTGGTTTCCAATCGCCATCATCAAAATAATAAATGGAACCAGCAAAATAAACCATATACCCATCATCCTGTTTGTTGGAAGTTAGAAGTGGAACTAGAGATTTAACCTATTTCCCTGCAATAGAATGAAGGAGAATGCATGGGAAAGAGTTGGAGAGGAACATCTACATTCTAGATTCTAAGGCTCAAGCATTCAAATATAGATCAAATCATTAAGCATCAAAATTCAAACACAAAGCAAATCAATAATAAAGGGTTTAGAGTTTAGAGCCTACCTCTTTGGTTCTCCAATGGTAGTGTGTGATAGCCTTCTTCAATCACCAAGGACCAGGAAAAAGACAAGCTTGATGGAAGCCTTCTCTTCTCCTCTTCTCTTCTCCTCTCCTTTCCTCTCTTCTCCTCTTCTCTTCTCTTCTCTTCTCAAGCAATGAAAGGGAGGTTGAAGGTGGAGAATAGTACTTTATCCAACCCGAGCCCTTTTCCATTCTCTCCAACACTCCAAGCGTGGACCCCACCGTGCAAATTCTCCTCATTTCCGCGGGTTCACGTGAAGCGTTCAAGGAAGCGAATCTAGAAGCGTCGAGAAGCATTTTAAGTTGGGTCCAAAAGTGTTGGGAAGCGAACAGGAAGCGATATGGAAGTGCTAGCTTGCTATCGCTTCTGTAGCTCTAGCTTCATATCGCTTCTGTAGCGCTTCATAAGAGGGACAAAGAGCATTTTATTTGGGCTAGAATTGCATTTTGAGAAAATGCTTCCAAATGGAAGTGAAATGAAAGCGAGCTTTCGACTAGCTTTCGGCTTGCTTCGACCAGAAGCCATCTTTCAGAGCGGTGGCAAAGGGGGGTGGGTGAGAGCTTCCCACCTAATCTGAATCTGTATAACCATGTAGTCTAATTTCACCATCGACTGCATATCTGAGGCCACAATGCAATGTACCCTTAAGGTACCTCATCACATGTTTTGCTGCAACTAGGTGAACATGTCGATGCTCCACCATATACTAACTAAGTGTGTTTACAACAAAACATATATTTGGTCTAGTATTCATCAGATTCATTAGTGAGCCAATAATTTGTCTATATAATGTAACACCATTGTATCAGAGGAATCATCATTCAACAGCTTCAAGTTGGTCACCATCGAAGTGTTCATTGCTTTGCAATCCAACCCCTCAAATCTCTTTAGGATCTCAACAACATATTTTCCATGATTTTGGAAAATCTCATCCGGGAACTTCCATACTTCCAAGACCGAGAAAATAGTGTATCATACCAAGATCTTTCATTTCGAATTGAACAACAACTCCTCCTTACATTCATCAGTAAGCTTCTCTTTACTAGTTAGAAATTGATCATCAACATATAGCAATAGAATCATAAGACCTTCGACAATCTTAAAGTAAAGGTTGGAATCTGCTTTACTTTTGGTAAATCCCAAACTCATCAGAAATACATCAATTCTTTCATACCATGCTTTGGGTACCTGCTTTAACCCATATAATGCTTTCTTCAATTTGGATTCTGCATACATGTGAATTTCTGTCATCGGTTTCGAAACCTGGAGGTTTTTCAATGTATACCTCTTTTGCTATCACACCATTTAGAAATGTCGTCTTTACCTCCATTTAGTGTAGCTTCCATTTCATCTTGGCTGCCAAGGCAAGGATATTTCTAATTGAGGTATATCTTGCTACTGGAGCAAAAGTCTCTTCATAATCAATTCCTTCTTTCTGTGAGAATCCTCGAGCTACGAATCTTGCCTTGTACTTTTCAATACTTCCGTCTACTGAATGTTTGGTGTTGAATATCCACTTTGAAGAAACAACTCATTTCTCTCTTGGTCTTGGTACTACATCCCAAACATCATTCTTTATTATAGACTGGTATTCTTCAAGCATTGCATCCATCCATTCCTCCTTCTTTGTAGCTTCTTCAAAACAGGTGGGTTCTGCATCAACAAGGTTACACATCAAGGCCATATAGCTGGAATAGGTCCTTCTCTTGCTTACTGCTGGAGCTCCATATTATTTTGCATGTTGAATGACATCACGAGCCCAAGCTGGTCTTATCTTATATGAGATCATCTACTGAGGTATCTGCATAGGGATTTGAAACTTTGCCATGTCATTGTCTTCTGGTATCTATTTTTCCCACGGGGTCTTCACTTGTTGACCAATATCCTATCACGTTAGTTCATGTTGCGGGTTTTAAAATTATCAAAAATTGAACCAATATATTGTAAGTATTGGGGGGGATGAGGGGTTTAAGGTGGGGGTGGGTAGGGTAGTTTATAAGGATTGAGGTATAAAAAGGGGTGGGTAGGAGGTTTTAAGTATTGGGAGGGGGTTTCAACAAAAAGAGTTTGGGTCAATATCTCTAGAAATTAAGGGTATTCTTTAATATCCCACGATCGTACGTGCTATGTAAGAGGTTCACTAAGTGAAGTCCCCGTGGTTTTTCCTCAACATTGTGGACTAACATTCTAAAGGTTTTTTTAACTCTGGGGGCTTCATGTTCTTCTTTTTGATCTTCATCGACATGGTTCTTTTTGGATTTACTGAAAGTCGCATCTTCATCAAATAGAACATCTCCGCTGATCTCGATCTAGTGGTAGACTGGAATGTACACTCTATAAGCTTTTGAGTGATCACTGTATCCAACAAATACTTCATTCTTTTCAGAAGGGTCCAATTTTGATCTTTTCTCTTTGGGAACATGTATAAATACAGGGCAACCAAATATCTTTAGGTGGCTGACTTTAGGCTTCTCTCTGGCAAACATTTCTTTCGGAGTTTTGTTCCCAAGAGCACTGTGAGAAATCCTGTTCTGAATATACACTGTAGTTCTAGCTGCTTCAACCCATAGGTGGATGGGTAGGTCTTGATCATGAATCATGGATTTCATAGCTTCCATGATAGTTCTATTCTTTCTTTATGCTATTCCATTCTATTGAGGATTATAGGGTGTGGTGAGCTCCCTCTTATTCCTAGCTTCTTTGCAGAAATCCTTGAATTCATTTGAAGTGAATTCTCCTTCATTATCGGATCTCAAGGTCTTGATCTTCTTTTTAGAGAAATTCTCTAGAAGAGCCTTGAATTCTTTGAATCTTTCAAATGCTTCATATTTTCCTTTGAAGAAGTAAATCCAAGTCTTGCGGGAATAGTAATCTAGAAAGGAAACATAATAAACATTCCCGCTTAATGAAGTGGCTAACATTGAACAGCATACATCTGAATGAACAATGTCCAAGATCCCTTTTGCTTTACTATTGCTGCTTGGAAATGTATTCTTGGTGTTCTTCCCTTGAGCACATCCTTTGCAAACTCCTTCATGATTGATTTGTATCTTTGGTAAACCTGTGACTACCTTGCTCATAATTGGTAGTGCTTTGTAGTTCACATGAACAAGTCTCCTATGCCATAGTTCACATGGGTTGATGGTACTTGTTGTTAGAGCTGAGTCTGTATGTCCCTTTAGCTTGTAAAGTCCTCCTTCACCAATCACAACTGCATCATCTATTATCTTTCCCTTTGGCCACATCAAGACTTCTCCATCTACAAAATCAACTCTGAAACCTTTCTTATCTAGGGATGAGATAGAAAGTAGATTCTTTTTTAATCTTGGGACATATAAGACCTCCTTCATCTTCATAGAATTTCCTGAGTCCAACTTGTAAAAGGCCTCTCCCATTCCTTTGATAGGACATGATCACCTCTATTCTCCCTAAGGAGGGAAAAACCAATGAGTATGGGTCAATAACTTCTTGGTCTAAGTCACGGGGTCTTCACTTAGTGAAACCATGCCATAGCACGTTCGTTCGTGGCATATGAAACAATACCCCTATTTTCAAAAAATATTGAAAAATACCTCCCAAAATCATTTTTTTTAACCCCCTCTCAATATGCCTTGCCGATTTTAAAAAACCCCTATTTTCCCTATATATTGCATGTATCCATTTTTTCATTTACATTTTTTATACCCCTTTATATTTCTACCTAAGGAAAAAAAAACTAAACACAAGAAAAGGCAACACTTGATAGACGCCCTTAGGCAAATCACTTTATTAGGAATTAAAATGTATCACATAATGTCAAAACAAATAAGAGAGGGTTTATTTGTACCAATCTCAAACAGTAGTGTGTTTTCCCCAAGAAGGGTTCAAAAATGAAACTTACACCATTTATAACTGCTTCTTTCCATCACGGAATTTTTATCCAAGCACCATTTTGGTATCTAGGAGATTGTACAACTTCAGAAACAAAATTGATTTGGAATCTTCAATGCATACTGTTAATCTTTTTAGATTAAAAACAATATGAATTTAACAAGAGGAATGGACAAGTCGAGTTGGCATCCATTTATCCAATGAACTTGTGAGAATTTAAAGCATAAATTCATGATGTCAAAATAGGCCACCTTTCAGTTGAAGATTGTATTTCCAGTTCAGATGTCTGCCTCATCACCAAGTTCCTAGCTAAGTTTTACTCAAACAAATTCTTTATTATCTACGGGGAAGAGAAAAAAAATCGAGGGTTGTGACAAACAAGCAAGTTGGTCAGAAGACATAAACAAAAAGATGGAGAAGCAAAGTCAGCTAAAAAATATGAGCCAAATAACTGAACACCAGTAACATTATGAGCAATTTCAAATGTAGTCTTCAAACTGACAAATTTTCTTCAACATAGATTCAAGGCAAATTTTGGAGGTGTGACTCTAACAAAGCAACCAACCAAACTACATAAAAATATCTCCAACAACATATTTTCAAAATCACTATGATACATAACCCAATCTAGTGTACAGAAATTATCTTGTAGACTTGGCATTAAAACTTTTGTGGTTGGATTAGAGTCATAATTGTCTTCACCAGCTTCATTTTCAGTTTGTAAATGAACCTGACAACCAATATGGTTTGACCATATGGAAAGGGTTCACCTTGTGAAGCCCAATGGGTTATCTCAATCAGTTCAAATAGGCTGTTTCAAGGTGGAGTTCACTGTAAGGTCTCCAGTTCTAGTCTGGCTGAGGTTCAAATACTGCTAAGTCTGATTGGGTTACCAACCACCATTGCAGCTAGTTGTTGAGCTGCCCTCCATCAAGATATTCCAGGGAAGAGGGGGAGAATCCTGCGAGGCTTTTCTTGGAAAGAAAATGAGTTTATCTTGTGATATGGTTAATCGTATCCAAAACCAAAGTTTGATTAAGCCCAATGTGTATGAGTGGATCAAACAAAATTAAATCTTATAACCTTGTTTCATTCATGACAGTTGGTTGGATCTAAATACCCAAGACAGTGCTAAGTTTTATCTTTTCTACACCAATAGCATTAATAATTGAAAAGGAAACCCAAACCCATGAATGTACATAAGTTTTCAAGTGTATCAAGTTCAGTGAAAAAAGTTTTTTGCATCAAATAAATTGATTTTCTATTCAAAAGTTAGAATTGCTGAATAAACAAGCAACGAACATTGTTTCCAAACTAAAAGATTCATGGCAAAAAGGGAAAATGGCTTGCAATAGGCTATAATTATATTAGAATGCAGATATCTACAGGTGTACATATTGCTTATGTGATTATTGGATTTTACTGCATAAGAGATTTTATACCCAACGTTTCAGATGAACTCTTCACTCATAATCAGGGAAACCAATCAGTTGGAAAGCAATGCTGCAAATGAGGAGTGCACCTATTTATTAATATAAGGTAGGAGGGAAAGTCATATGCTATGTGTAAGGTAGGACAGAAAGTCACGGGCTATATAATATATATAAGGTAGAAGGGAAAGGAGAGGAGGACAGTATCCTCATCTCCTTTCCCTTTTACCTTGTATATAGCCTGACTTTCCCTCCTACCTTATACAAGCCCACTCAACACTGCTTTCTATCTTACAGTTGGTTTCCCTGATGATGGGTGAAGAGTTCACATAAAATGTAGGGCTTAAAATCTTTTATGCAGTAAAATCCAAAACACACAAACAAGATGTGTAATTAAGCAAAATATGACAATATAAACAATAGATCATAGACACAGAGAAGATCAATGAAATACATGATTTACATTTTCTAGAGTGCTTGCTTTCATTAGGCATTTAATCCTATTGCCTTGAATGTTTGTTTACAACCTGTCTAGAAGCTCATTGCAATTTTGACAATATACAAAGCACTGTATGCATGCTAGAAAATAACATAGATTGATAAGGGTCATATTAAGATACATCTTCCAGGTTATACAAATTCTTCCAACAATGATAGTTGTAGCAATCTCTGAACAACTCATGCTAACTGGAAAAAGGTAACTCATCAATGATCTATACCTAGGGCCTGCCTGCTGGAGCAGCCAGTGGACCAGCCTTGCCAGATTTCATCCGTGCAGCTTTTGATTGAGCAAGTATCTCATCATAGTTCTGCAAGTCATTAAACAGAATGAAAAGATTTATCAATGTAGAATCAAAGAAAAGAACATAATGAGAAGGAAGTGTAGAATATGTTCAGCAACAATCCTGCAAACCTAGGTTAAATTTTAAGGCAAGACATTTAGTATAAATGAATTAAAAATGGTTAATGCTTACCCTTTTCTCCATGACCAAACCCTGTTTTGGGAGGATCTTATCAGCAATACCATAATCAATTGCTTCATGTGGGAAAAAGTATCTTGATCTTTGAATATCCTTTGCAATCTCTTCTTGTGTTTTTGCCAATTCCTTTTGCCAGTAATTCAATGTAATACTGTGTATTTACTTCCAACTCTTTTGCCTGAAGAAGACATAATTTCATCAACTGGCCTATAATAAGTATTAAGCACTCCTTTAAAAGGAGCTAAGTGAGCATTTACCAGTTACTTAAGAACGACTTTTGAGATTTCTTAAGTAACATCTTAAAAAAAGGGAAAAGTATTACCTTGATATACATATCAATGGAAGAACCACTGGATTTATTCACTACTGGCAGGTGCAATTTTGCTATGATAGAAAAAAGACAGATCATCAGCATATTTTTTAACAAAGAATGACTAGATATATGAACCTACTAAGATTGCATAAATTAGCAGAAAAAAAACACAAATCTTATTAACATTTTCAACTGTGTTTCTGACACTTGCGTATGAGTGACCCTTGGATTTTGATAGGATATCTTACTTTCAAGTTCCAGTAGACCATATTGCAACAAGATATGAGTGTGCCCTTGAACTTATTGAGAAACTGCATAATCCTGAATGAAGTAGAGACTCACATAGTACACTTACTTGTTGAGCTAGGCATAAGAGCACGATTTCCCTTGGCTCCAAGTGACAGAAGCTTTGCTGCCTGGCCAAAGGCCATTCCACAATTCAGTGTGTAAACCTTGGGCTTCACATATTGCATACAGGATATTTATATCAGCTTCGGAAGTCGATTTATTTGTTGCAGATGAAGAGAGAGAAGCTTTGGCTTATGAGTTGGAAGTTACATTGGAGAAGCTGAAATTAACACCTTTGGAGTTAAACTCACATCAGGAGAATCATGCTTCATTGGTATGTAGTTGGTGTTGTTTAGTGGCAGTAGATTTTGTGGTCTTGTATGCATTCTGGTAATCAGTTGCATCATTGTCGATATATCATATGGGATTGCTTATTTAAATATCCGCTCTCTTATTCTCCTTGATCTTGTTTGACAAAATCAACTGAAGCTATATGGTGCTATTATATATGACTTCCTTTGGCCTTCCCATTCAGACAGAACAATTTCGTGAGGATGAAGCTATTTGCAAACAGCATGAAGATTCAGTGAGTGTATATTGGAGGAAAAAGAAGAGATGGCTATGGTAGGTTTGAGATACATCAGAGGAAGTTGTTACAATTTATCTTTCTCTTATGTCATTGTTTGCTAACCAATCTGTATCTTGATTTTCATCTAATTTTTGTTTTGTTTTGAACAACACAGCAACTTGTGGATACCTCTTTACAATTGGAGGAAAAGGTCGTTTTCAGTGCTAGAGAGAAGTCAGTTGCCGAGGCAATTAAAGAGGAACGGCGCAGGAAGCTAAGCATGCTTGAGTCAGAAGTTAATTTGCTCAAAGAACATTTGCAAAAGGTACTAGGAGTTGAGATATTGGCACATGTCTCTTACTGAGTTGTTTCTTTATAGTATTTTTATTATTCTGTATGGGCTTCTCCATCAATGCTTAAGACATAGTGTATAAACTTTCTAGTTCTTATACTGTATAGATCTTGTCCTCAATTCTTTACTTAATAATTCTTCTATTGAGTCTTTCCATGAAAATATAGAATTAGAACTAACATGTCACCATTAGTTCTGTGTTGAATTTTATCATTAGCAGAAATACTTAAAAAATTTGCAGATTAACTTAAACAAATGACAAGTGCAGTAAAAATACATTCTTCACATCAACACAATGGACACAAGAATTTTTCACTGGGGAAACGTTCAAAGGACAAAAACCCCAAAAAGCATTAGTAGCTCATCTAGTAAATGAGATGACTTAGGAAATTCTTCAAAAGTTCCTCAAACCCCAACTGGGTTTTCCACAATGACAGAAAATCAATTCTAGAATTACATAAAGAAATTGCCAAAATAAGGCTTTTAACTTTTAAGAATTAGGGCTTTTCTCTCTCCTGCCCACAAAAATTGCAGGCTGCCCGGAAAAATCTCAGATCTGATTTTTACTCTATCAACTGCCCGTCCGTACACGTGTGACTGCCCCTATCCGTACGGCTACCCAATCTCTGTTTGCTACCCATCTTTCTCTGCCCGGATCTAAACTGCTGGTTGCTCGGCTGCCCTACTGCCTTGTGTGGCAGCTCTGCTGCTGCTTGAAATAGCTAGCAGCTAGCCGGAGGCCCGGATCTGTTGCTCGGGGTCTAATAGCAGCTGCTGTAGCAGACTGCTACAACGCGTAGCCTCACAATCTACCCTGGAGGCTACCTAAGGGTTGGCAGATGGCCAAACCCTCACGGGTCTGCTGCCCAAGGGCTGGCCGTAAGCCAGAACCTTACAGGTATGCTTCCTGAGGGTTGGCTAACAGCCAAACCCTTACGGGTAAGCTTCCCGTGGGCAGAAAGGAGGGTCGAGCCCTCTCTAGGCTGCTGCCTATGAGAAAAATAGGGCAGCCCGTGAAGAAGAAGAGGGTTGCCCGTGAGATTTGTCAGATGCCTGATGAAGGAGAGAAGCCCAAAGATGGCTTCCTGTAAAAGATGGAGAAGAAAGACGAAACCCTTGCTCAAGTTTTTCCTTGAAAAGATGATGCCATAGTTAGACTCATCCGTCCAATGGCACAATCATAAATTTCCTTCTTCACCTGTGAGATCTTCTGATTTGTAGTAGTAGTACATGTGAGAGCAAGTGTGTATATAATAATAAAAAGACTTGATCTTCTTTTATAGCTTTTAGTCACCTGTAAGTGGACCAAAATTAGAAAAGATAAAATAATAATATTTTATTATTTTCCTAATTCCACTTTTACCTTCTTACCAAAAAGGTCTTTTAAGTATTTTTTACTTTTACCAAAAGTCCTTATTTATTTTGACTTTCACTTGTGGTCCCTTTTCCTGTGGTCTAAAAGTCCTTATGTATTTTTTACTTTTGACATTAACCTTTTTCCAAGTGCCCCTGTGGTCATTACCTGTGGTCTTTTTTATTCCAAAAGTACATCATCATAAACCAAGAGAGTTTCTAATGCTTTTATCCCACACTTTGTGTGACACCTAGATCAGGTATTAGGGTAACTTAACCAAGTGTAGTTAAGCCTTGGAGAAGTACATAAATCCCATAGATCAAGGGTTAGAGTGTCACACATGCCTAGACTCAGTCTATGGCTTACAGTGCCTTCCTGGTAATAGACCAGGTGCCTCAGCCATGGGTTGCATAATTTGACCCTAGGTCTAATACTTGGTAACAGACCAGGCGCCTCAAATGATGTGGCATGATTAATTGAAACATATATTTTGGGTTACGAGAGTGAGTGAGAGCGTTAGCAATAGATGCGATATTACAATTTACAATGGTTATGTTAAATCCAAAGTAACTTGTAACCCAAATAGTGGAAGAATTACTATAACATGAGACGATAGTGAAAAGGACCAAAACAGATAGCCTTCAAATGAATGGACAAACCAAACAACAAGTCACATCTTTAATAGTAATCTCATAGGAAATATCCACTGAAATATCCCTTTTTTATTTAAATGACACTTTAATATTATAACAATTTAATTCCTAAGTGTCATCCAATAACCCCCTGGAATGATCACCTGAAAACAGACATCACAGCCCTCTCTTCCTAAGATTGCTTGTCCTCAATAAATGCCTCCACAACCTGTTGCTCCTCCAAATGAACCAGAATGATACCAGGTCCCAAACTAGCCGAGAAGAGGTGAAGCATCTTGCCCTTCATACTTGACCCGACAAGGTATTGCCATAAATTATTGCCTCTATGTCAACTACTGAACTACTTAATACTGAAATCCTTGGTTCCCACACATATCTTAGAAAAAGGCCACCATGTTGATGCTACGCTACTGTTATCACCAGACTTGTAGTTGCCCCTATGAGGTAGATCCGAGATGGATGGTAGAGGAACGGGCAACTAAAGAGGTGGAACCAAGATAGCCTCGACTCCCAAATGGATGGTTGTCACGTCAATCGAGGAAATTTTCACTTGATGTTATCTTAGCCCAAGACAACAATGGGGGAGACCCAGATCTACTCTCAATAGGATAGATCAGACCAAAACACCAGATCAAATCAATGGAAGTTGAAGTACGTAAGGTGTAAGGTGAAGTAAGCCCTAGATCTATGGATAAAGTCACAAGGTGAGTTATGGTTTGGATAAGGAGGTTTATGTAACTTGAAATGTGATCCAAGGTTGAAATGCAAGTGACTTATGAGTCTTTTACTAGATCCAGAATCAAGGTACTAGCAAAGGATAGTAATATTCATTTCCTTGGAAACCGTGTCCAATGCAGGGAGGTTAAGAACAAGATTTGGGGCTAACTAGTACCACAGGATAGACTTGACGAAAGATATCATAGTGTCAAAGTACTCAAGCCTCAAGGATAAGGTCAAAAAGTAAGAGAGATTGGCCAATTGAAGGGTAGCGCTAGAGTTTAGAGAGCAGTGCCGTGGGATTTGGGCCCAATGGAGTCACCTAAGCAAAACGTTTAGGAAGACCCACTTAGGGTTTGACCCAATCTACAAAAACAATAAAAGGTTTGCCAAAATATTTTTTGATTTTTTATATTTAGGGTTTTGACAATAAAATAGAAGGTGCCAATGGATTGAGATCAAGAAGAGAAGAACTAACTTGCGGATCTTACCTAGATAACCTTGTAGATGCCTTGATGATGATGATCTATGCTATCCCTATCAATTTGAGAAGATTTGGACGAAGCCTCTCTAAAAATCGATTTGCTCAAGGAAGCCAATGCGCCCTCTCTCCTGCACAACAAACGTCAACCATATCAGATTTGATGCATCAAGAGAAATGGACAAATGCTACAGAAAAATAACAAGATAAAATCATAGATCACAATCATACTAATGATAACCCCTTGATACAAGTGAAGCCAAGCAAGCGAGTTGAGGAACCCCTGCAAAAACGCCTAAGTGAAGTCGCCCTCCTGTAGACAAGACAAAGTTTCCACAAAAAATATAGATCTCTGCACAAATATTCAAATGCTAGGAAGCAATTGACTTTCCAATCACCATCGAAGAACACCAGATACAAAGGAAACCCAACAATTTCCACAAAATAGTTTTCTATTATCAAGATTCCAAGAGCCAAAGACCCCTTTACAATGAGAAGCTCCCTCCTTTAAATAGGAATGAGAGATAACAAAATCCTAACCACCTTTCAAATGGATGGCTAAGATTAAAAGATCAAAATGTTCTAATCAACGGTTGAGATGAGCTCAACATAAAGTACATGGATCAATACAATAATATAATATATCAATGGACCAAATCACCTTTGGAGAGGGGATCCCACTCAATAAAAATGAATAAAGCTCATGGTGGGTACAGGGGGTATTAATTAACACTCCTAGTGTGTCCCCATGGCACAATATGAATAAAATAAAATTTTAAATGCAAAAAAGTGCCTCTTTGAGGAAATCGTGAGCCTCCAAAAGCTCCAGAAAATCATAAAATATGTCGGATAGATGGATGTGGGTCCATCCAAGTGCCGAAACTGCTGGAGAAGGAGTGGAAGACATCGCACTCATCATCAAAATTCATCCCATGCCATTTCCTTGCCTCAGTAACCCAAATCGAATTCTTCAGTAGCCATTTTTAAAAGTTTTTAATCTACCTCAGGAAACGTGACACTACCCAAACTACCATCCAGAGTGCCTGTATTGTCAAACTGAGGCCACCAGGCTCTCTGGGACGAGGGTAAAATGGTAAAAACAAGTGGCTGGACCACCCCCTCCTCATACATCGCCCTGGGTGAACCAATCAAATCAACTTTCTGCTCTGACAGGCCACCCAACATGGAAAAACTGCATTAGAATGGTATACTGAGACAAATCATCTCTGTAGCTTCCCGTAACTGAAAATAAGTTGTCTCATTGGACTTAAGGAGCCCAAATCCACCTTAGGTGAATACTCATACACCCTATAGGTCTCTGCATGATCGTCTACGATATCCAATATACCCAGATAGATAAAATAATAATTTGTAAATGACCAAATAATATGACCAGGCTAACATCAATCTGCTGTAAGTGTTTAGAGGCTAAGGCATGCTCTACGAATCATTCAAATAACAATTATAACAAGTAGTAATCATTTCACTCGCGATCTACCAACCAAATACATAGAGTTTCGTTAATTAATTATAACTCAGACCAGACTTTCGAGACCATACTCACTTCATAGTTGTAATCAATTTGCTAGTGAAGGGTGAAGGCTAAAAATCAAAAGGCTAGGCTAAAGGGTGACTACCAACTTGACACAGTGACAGTTTGGATATGGAAAGGGGATACTCACTCTGGCATATGCTGGACAAGCAATAACACATGGGATGGCAGTGTCTCACAAATGGGTAAGTTACGTTCAGAGGTGCTTATTCACCTTGACAAATGCTCATAATCCAAATCAAATACAAGTGAGGCCAGCGATCTTTTAGATATAACTTTTAAGAACCATTGATTTTTGGGTCTTCAATTTTCCATAGCCTTGATCCATTTGTTACACGGATTTTTATTTATCAAGGCTTCATGCTCCATGCATGTTTAAAAGCACTTGTTACATGGGTTTTACATTTCACATTTACATTTCACAGCCAATTTCATTAGGGTTTCCTTGCATTCATGTATGTTTAAAAACACTTCTTTTCATGAATGGGCTTTTCATAAAATATTCATTTCATTTCCAAGTACATTGTATTGATGACAATGCTACTTGCTTCAGGTTTAGCCAACACAACCTAGGCAACTCAGAGTCGAGACACAAATAAATAGGGAAGCTTGTCCAACAAAGAAGCTCTAGTGGGGAAAGGTCCTCCATGCCACAAGTCAAGTAGTAGGTCGGGATATATAAATCGCTGGACCGTAATGGATGGATGTAGATAGTGAACAATGAAACCAACACTAGCAAGCCAAGGTATGGTGGGAATTGTTGTCCGCCGAATGCACACCAACAACAGAAATCTAATAAAAGCTGTCTCCTCACTTGAGAAAGTGGGAGAGGTGTGGCCTTGGGGGAAAGCACAGAGCCAGGTACTGTCATCTACTCCTAGCTCCTCTGTTTAGGCTAACTCCTAACGAAGCCAAGGGGGGTCGTCCCTAACAAAGAGTTTTCTATGGCTCAATGTGTTTAAGTGTTTTTGATGTTATGATGCGGATGGGTGTTTTTTAGGAGTTTTTGGATGATTACAACTTTATAATAAAATGAGCAATCCACGTTGCAATTATAAAACACAAGATTTGAGACAAACAATACAAAAATGACTTGGAAATTAAAGGCATCCACAGATAGATAATGATTTAAGCTAACATTAGGGACAAATGGTCCAGATCAAGGCGATGCATGGAAGTTTAAAACCAGTGCCAATACGGAGTCAAAACGTGCTTGTGAATGCTGGAATACAAGTCTCAATAGTAGCATTTGTGAGATCGTTTTGCAATTGTTCTTGGTTTATTTTATTGTAAATTTTAAAGATGATCTTGCTTAAGGTGTCTAGGAAACCTAACCGAAAATACTTTCAGTGGCTCCGTTCGAAGACATGATGGATCTCTCTGGAATCACAAGCTAGGTATTCAGAGAATTTAACCAGCGAGTGTCTAGATTGAGTTTCCCAGCGCCCACACTTGGAATTTTCCCACTACCTGAGTATTTATCGAGATAACACCGGTGCGTTGGTTATGGGGTGAAAGTTTTATTATGTTATCACTTGCAAGATTAACAAATCTGATCACTGTTTTGAGTACGAGTCCAACTTTTCAGGGTCGGCAGAGCATACTAGGTGAGGGTTAGGAACGAGGTAAATTTTAAGTGGGGAAATGTGAGTTGGAAAGATTTTATTATTATGAGCACATAGTTCAACTCTCCGACAGAGAGTGCTCTTGACTTTGTCTTATGACAGAAGTTCAAGAGACTTTAATTAATCTATATGCTTGATGCAAGGATAATGCAGTAGGAATGCTCTCCGACAGAGAGTGCTCTTGACTTGGGTTATTGCAAGTTCAAGAGACTTTGGTTCTTTTTATAAGACAATCAGCTTGTAAATTGAAACCACATGATAGCTCAACAAATTGTAAAACAACGAAACAATGTCATAGCAAAAAAAATGATAAACCACTTGCAAATGAAATAAATGAAAAACTAGTTTTCTACAACAACAAGAAACTAATCTAGCAAAGAGAAGTAAAAAATGACTTCAAGACACAATGTCCCCGAAATTTCCAGCTAGTTGGTCATACGCAGGAAGACAATGGGGAAAGAGAGGTAGCACGTAATGTCAATGCGGCACTTGGGATGAAATCCCAAGGTACTTTTCAGGTCAAGACTGAAACAAATAAAAAGTTCTAAGTACAGAATTAAACTACTCTAAGCATGCAAAGTAAATCTAAGCTAAGAGCACAAGACACTCTTCCCCAAATGGGGAAGAAGAAACCAAAAGATGGGAGGCCTTATCCCACTTTGCCCTTTTATTAAGAGAGTACAATATTTAGGATTTTCAACCTTAGAGAAATAAAAAGAACTTGGAAAGACAAATGGAACAAACCTCAATGGTTGTTTTACAAAAGGAGAGTAATTTGGAAATTTTTATCTTCTTTAGTTCAAATCCCAAGTATTTGGATCTTCTTGGTTTGGGTATTCAGTTTCTACTCTTCTCTTTGGTTTTTGTTCTTCTTTGGTTCAATCTTCAAGTCCTTCTCTTAGGATTGTTTCTTTTCGTACCTGCACACAACACAAATCAACTCAAAGCACCCATCAACTGTTAATTAAAAAAATCAAATAGAAACTACGTCTAAGAAAGAGATCTACAAAAATAAAACTAAGTGCAAGATCTAATCTATGATATGAAAACAACAGTATAGTTGGCTGCAAAAAAAATGAGAAATGGGGGTAGCGAAAGAGGGCTGAGAGGGCAGCAAAGGAGGGTTGCAAAAAGGAGGAAAAGAGGACAAAAAGGGGAGTGAACAATAGTAAAGAATGCTGCAAAAAGGTGAAGGAAGAGGCTAAAAACAATGACGAAAGAGGGCAGCCAACAAAAAGGATAGTTGGCTGCAACGAAAAAAGGTGAAAAGAGAGGCAAACGAACAGTAAAAATGGGGCAGCGAACAATAAGGAAGAGGACTGAAAAACGGGGAAGGGAACAGAGGAGAGGAGGACAAGCCAAACAAGGCAAGAAAGAAGAGGCTAGCAAGCAAAAAATCGAGAAGATCAAGGAACAAACAAGAGAATTGGAAGATGGAAGTTCGTAGATCCAGGTAACCAAATGTGTTTTTTGAAACTTTGTTGATGGAGGGAAGGAGAAGCTCTGACTGCTATGTCTCTTTCTTGGATTGGGAAGTGCTTAGAAAGACCTGCAAAATGAAGGAGTTAGATGGAAAAAACCACTGGAACATGAAGAAGAGCTTGATCTCAAGCTTGTTCTTCACCCCTAATGATCCCTGCAAAACCCTTACAAACAATATCAAATCCGAAGAAGATACTCATAAACTAAACTGTTAGCGCTTCCAGAGTATATAATGAAGAATAATTTAATAATTGAAAAGGCAAGGCGAGAGAGATATCACCAAAGACAATGTGAATCCACAACTCCAATAACTCGTGCATGGACCTCCAAGTCACAATTTTATTCCAACTTCAAACAAATATTACAATAATTTTGGCAGAGTGTTCATGCCCAAAATCTCCATCCGAAAGAGAGTGCCAAGCACCTCTATTTATACCAAAAACAAAGCCCGGGGGCATTTATGAACTGAGGATGACAAAGCCTAAGCTTGAGTTAATGGAGATAGACATGGGATTTTCTTCAAAGAGGATGAACCACCTCTCACAAGAGAGATGCGCTCTCATCCTTAAGCTCAACCAATCTGCCACATCGTGCCACATATCTTCATAAACTTGGGATGACTACGAGTCAGGGTGAGGGAATCATGGGGATTCACCTTCGTTATAAGGTGTAGTCTATTGGAGTTAGGCGCTGCCCCACCAAACCAAACCTGTCACGCCACATCACGAGTTGCCAAGCTTTAATGAAGGGGCGCACTCAACCGGCACACTCAACCTTAGATACATATGATACTTCTCAAACTACCAAAAATCACGCCTTGATTTTAATGTAACTCTAGGCTAATAGAGAAAAACCACATCACCATCCCCCCTGCGTGGGCCAGATCACGTGAGTTGGAGTGGGCAAATGCTTGGTTTAAATCGTAACTATAGCTGACGTCACCCTCTCCATTAAACAATTCGCAAGCATTGGAAATATGCGCCATGGTTATATACTTACCATATTATAATTGCGGATGGGTCCACACGCTTCCACTCACGCTAGTATGAGTCTTCACGTCAAACCAACGTCACACTCCACTTCAAACAAATCGCAACCATGGAAGAATCTGTTTGAACCATTGTTTAAAAAAAAATAATGCTCGAGTGATGTGTCATATAGTGTCCACCTCATGTTTAACACACTCATCACTACACTCTAATGGTGATAGCGTGAGCCTTCCTCACGTCACCTGCTTTTATGAAATAATTTATAACCAAACTTTAAACCAAAGCTTATGCCATGTCACCTTGAAGAGTATCGTAACCCACATGGCCACATGCCAATTCACCAAAGCTTATGCCATGTCACCTTGAAGAGTATCGTATCCTTCAAATTTGTCTTTTCTAAATTTGGATTTTAGTGCATTCTGTCCAATTTTAGCATTTAAATGCTATTTTGGTGCTTAATTAGCCGATTGATGACTTTTGGGATGCTTCGGCTGGCTGACTAATGGTGAAAGTGACCCCAGGGGTGAAGATGCTGCTCCAGGCTTGAAAATGAGCCCAACCACGCTGAAAATAAACTCCAGATCACACTTTTTTTACATTTTGAAATTTTCCACTTAAACCATTAAAAAATGGCTTAAAAAATGAAAAAAATTATTTTTCTCGGAATCCAACGAAACCTTAGGGGGGCCTAGTACATGTTCATACAACTCAATCGGAATGCTTAGCATGACAAAAAATATTGACACGAAGGCTCTAATAACCTCCCAAGGCCAAAACACCAAGACAAGTACCCCAGCTTTGGAGGGTCGAGCTTATCCAGCATGTACGTTCATGCTGGATAAGCCAGCTGGTTGGCGTGGTCCCCGCATATCGCTCCCATTCTCCACTGGCAGGAATCGGAAAAACAGGCCAGTGATTGGACGTTCGTCGCGTCTTGTGGAGCCCTCTCCGTCTCCGTTAACCTCCGTCACGGCATGGAAACTTTCCCATAATCTTTTTTTTCCTCTCATCTGCACGCCATTGTAACTTTTCCAGAATCCTTTGTCTCCTCTCATCTGCACGCCATTGTATCTTATGCTATTTGTCCAAATTTTGTTTGGCTGCTGTAAGGAACGCGGGAGGCCGGCTTGGAAACTTTCCCCGAACGCAGGAGGCATCAAAACTACACCAAAGCTATAAACATCACTTTTATCTGTAAGTTTATAGAATTGATGATAGTTTGGGTTGACATAATCATGCGTTCCCTGTGGAATTGTTGAAACATGAGTCACTTGTTGAGGCACAAGCTTGGAAAGACCAAAATCTGCAACTTTCACCCCATGTCTTTATCCAGAAGAATATTGGCGGATTTAACATCTCTGTAAAATATCGGCGGGTTAATATCAAAGTGGAGGTAGGCTAAGGCATTGGCTGTTTCTAAAGCAATTTTTAAAGATATAGAAGAGTTACAAAAGCAGATATTAAGAGATCTGATAGGAGCTACAGAAACTTTTCCAGAGTGTAGAGCGCATGAGGATGGACAGCTACAACTGGAACGCGTGTTAAGGGAAGTGTAGGCCTTCATTTACATTGATAACGTAAATGTGAAGAAAGCATTCCCAGTCGGTATGTCCACCAAAATTTATGCTAGACACCGAGGATCCAGAAGCAGAGACTTTATTAAGGAGGGATATAACGGAAGGAATAGATGCTAGTCAATTCAATAATATAATAAAACTATGTTGTGGAATTCAATTCATGTTAAAACTAGCAATTGCCCCAAGGAAGGTGCAATAATACGCCGTTAAGGTAGTTGTTAGCGGGTAAGTGAGAAAAAAAGTGTAACATTGAAGTGAGCAAAAAAAATTGGAGAATAAATATAAACCAGATTGCATTGAACTCAATTTTACCCCATGGTAAAGTAGATCACAGCCTACTTTTCGTGGCTGAAAGTTGTATTGTTTTCCAAAAGGCATCCTCGATATCCTGGGCACCAACTCACCATGCCCCTTATCCCAGAAACTGCAATAAGACAGATGGTGCAAGCATTATCCAGAACGAACGAGAACAGGCACCTTGGAAAAACAAACATACAGTCTCAGGAGAGCTTTTGCCAAAACTGAAGGGCACACTCCTCTCCAAGTCAAAAATAGATCCAACAAATTCTTGAACGCAGAGGAAGAGTCTTCATCATTTGGTGCAGCCAACTTTCCATGAATAGGTTACCTTCAAGGTCAAGCAAATATAAAAATCGCCTGTTCATGTGCATGAACTGAGAATCAACAGCAGTGAACTCCACTCAACTGCACTCAAAGGTCAGCTCCAAGAATAGTTTCCCTAAGTAGAGTGCACTCCTAGAGATAAACATAGATCAAGTGGAACCCACCATAGAAATTTCTAGAAGGTGCAACAACCTTAATTTTCCGTTCCAATTTCTCAAAATGACTTGAAACTGGATGCCAATGTTGTTCAAGATAAAGGGTACTCAAAATATAACCAAATTCTGAAAACCTCAAGGCTAAAAGTAGACCAAGATTACACAATCCTTGAACACCACCAAATTTATCAAAAATTGTAAGTATCTCCAAAACTGCATAAATTCAATTTTTAGACCTAGGCTTGACCAATTCTGACCAAGACCTTGACTATCTCAGATAGCCACAAACACAGAACCATATGCACATATCAAAAAGGGTTATCCAAATCTACCATGAGATTTCACCAGAGATAAAATTTCTAAAACTATAAAGTTTCTAAAAATAGCCAATTCAAGAATCTAACTATCATCATCCTCCCATGCATACTCCAAACATTGAATGTCATTCATATGCATGGGGTGACCTGCCAAAAATAGAAGTAGAGGAACCTACTAAAAATGCCTATGTTGAGAGCATGTCCATCTGTGCACTAAAATAGGCATGATATGTCCTTTGAATGCATATGCTACGAAAACCACCTGCCAAGAACCTGTCCAATCCTCAACCCTTGAACAATACAAGAACCACAAAAATGTGCTAACACTGACTTTAGCAATCCTGAACAATCAATGCCAAATGATTAACTCAAAAATGGTAAGTTGATCCTGATCAAGATGTATCCACAAACCATCAATGCCAATATCTGCTAATGTATCCACAAACTGTCAATGTCAAATGAAGAATTTTGACAAGTCCATCCGATAATGAATCCATGAACCATGAAAGAAACCTCCTAAACTTATTATAAAACAAGAGTTGACAGACATTGAAACTTAACAATGGGATGCAAGTTTAAGATTACATACAGAAATTACCAAAGCCTCTCTTTCAAACAATCTAGCCTTGTGAGTTCAAATACCCAAAGACAGACCTCAAGGCTTCCTACCTTGAATCAATAAACATCCATTCAAAAAAAACGCCAAAGATCAAGAAAACTAGTCCAGACGATGTGAAAATCAACTGGACTGTGAAAAAAACAAGAACTAACCTTGAGGCCTGCGCTCCCAATAAAATCTGTGCTCAAATTTTTCCCCAAACTAATATATTAAGCAAACTTTACAACATACATATCGAAAGCGAATTCAGGGCAGCAACCGGGATTTGATCTGCGGTCGAATTGTTGGAGGTTGAGAGTGAAATCGGTGAGAATACTATGGATTATCCACTGGTTTATGTGCTTACCCATGGGTTTTTCACTGGTGGGGGCGTAAATTGGTTGTTCAGCGAACGACACAACACATTTACACAACACTAGATTTGCAGCATAGGTTTCTGTGTGTGCAATTCCTTCGCAATTTCTTCGGTTGTCGTTTCCCTGTTACCTTCTGTGGCCCCTCTGATACTCACCTGGACAGTATGGTCAGCCAAGCTCTCTTCGGCGACGGTGCAGCAGCCCTGATCGTGGGAGCCGATCCCATCCCTGAAGTGGAGAAGCCCTGTTTCGAGCTGATGTGGACCGCACAGACACTGAATCTTGATCCCAAGAAACTGAGAGCGACGAGGCAAGTCCTGAGTGAATATGGAAACATGTCGAGCGCGTGCGTGCACTTCATCTTGGACGAGATGAGGAAGTCCTCTCGAGAAAAAGGATGTTCAACAACTGGAGAGGGGCTAGATGTAGGAGTCCTGTTCGGATTCGGGCTGGGCCTCACTGTCGAAACCGTCGTGCTCAAGAGCGTCCCCCTCGTGCAGTAAACTCAGATTGTCGTGGGGTTTCACTTGTTGGGGTTTTCCTCTGAAAGATTTCGCAAATATCAGCTCTTGCCATGGACTCTTGAAAGTGGGGCATTTTGTACAGCCTGGTCCGGATGCTATTGGGATTGTCACTATTTCACATGGGTGTACTGGAGTAGCTGCACGAGCTTGTTCTCTTGTTGGTATAGACCCTTCAAAGGTAAACATATCTCCATTCCCAGCAATCTCTGTCAGCGATACCTGTGACTCAAGTTATGATCGGTTTTGAAAATCAATAAAATCAAGCGTGTTAGGTAACGCATTTATTAAAGATTGGTGTCATAATGATCAGTATGAATGAAAATGAGAATATGGGGCCGATTTATTGAAAAATAGCTCAGTTGGTTACCATTTGACGGGAACAAGAAAGTTCGAATTGAATTGAATAGGCCTAGAGTATATTAACAAAGTGATTGGTTATCGATAGAAAGGATAACAGAAACCAAGTAACGTTAGGGTCAGCTCTGTACAAGTTAGAAGTCGAAGATATTGATTGCTTAGTGTAACAAACCAAGGTTAGGTTCAACTCTATAAAAGTTAGTAGTCGAATATATTGATTGCTTAATTTATAAAAAACATCAAGGTTTTGAGGATAGAAAACCAGTAACAACAGAATCAGGACCAAGGATCCACTTTGAAAAAGTCATGCACTGTCAAACTAACCAGACCACTAGCCAAATTTCTAATGATAGTTAGTGCACTGTAATGACAATCACATTGGTTTTATTCATCTTTGAAGATTTGAGTAGATACATGGGAGTGAAAAAGGTGGCATGAATCAGAAAGTCCTAATAAACTGCAATTAGCCTCACTTCTCATTAAGATCGTTTTTATCAAAATACCCAAGAAAAGACATGCCTGTAGCTGTTAGAACTCAAAGCCGTCGATAAATTAATGATGATATGTAAAAAAAAAATAAAGACAATGATTTAATGAAGATATACATACCTACAATAAAGTAAGAGACCAGTACTAAGAACAAAACACAAATAAATAAAGATAAGGAACAACAGGGAACATGATAAAGGGAAGAACTGAAACAACCCAACAGAGTTGTAGAGATAGGTCCCCTTAAAGTTCATTGAAAAATGTCTTGTAGCAATCATGTCTGATGAGAAAAACATAAGAAAGGAAAAAAAGCTTCAATGCGACAATAAGAACATGAAAGAAAATAATTCCCAAAATGACCACACATTTACTAAATAGTTGTTGGTCCCACCTATCTCATGTCACTTTCATATTTTGAAGAAATTGTAGGCATTCAAATTCTTGATCACAGTGGACACTTAACTCTGTATAAGTGATAGGAAGCAAAATATGTCTACAGCAATAGTTTTTTGACAATAAGAGTGAGTTTACACTTCTACTATGACCAGAAACTCCTCTAAATATTTGTGGAGCAAAGCATGCCAGAAGAATCACATAGTAAGAGCCAAACCAGGGGAATCTAAATAACAGTGGCATAGAACAGCATACTTGACTTCTACCAAAGAATAGATTGATCAAACATCTTCAACTTAAGGCGAATCCTGCAGAATCTACTTAAGCTCAATTTCTGATGTAAGAAGCAGCTTGAAAAATAAAGTCATTAAAGGAAAATCAACTAATTTTATTACAACCATATTTTGTAGATCCAAGAATGATGAAGGCCTATTTGCATACATGGAAAAAGTCTAAATTTTTCCCTCCTTGCCCATTATCAGATTACCCCCTTATAATAGACAAGTGTAAGCATGTTAGAATATTCGTCCCCCCTTCTTGGAGTGGATTGGGATTGTAGGTTGGAATTGTTCTGATCTCCTAAGAATTGATTGTAGCCATTGTTCCAAATTCATTATCATGATTCATAACTGATGTGAAAAAGATAAACTCCGGAACTGAGAATGCTTCAATATTTTTTTGTCAATGCAGAACTGCTTCACAAGTGAGGCAACAAATACATAAGCACACATCAAAAAATAGCTAGAAGATACTTACTCCGCTAGGTCACCCAACTGACGTATAATGCCAACCAAACCTGCCATCGCCACTCCTTCCAGCAAGGCCCCAAAATCATCCTTGCCTGCTGACCTGTACAAATCTGGATTTGCAAGACTATTCATTTCTAATTTCATACCTCACCAGAGGCATGGCGCTTTCTGCTTAATACTCTGAAATGTGGGTACTCTATCTGAAGCATCCCGGTATCATCACTTCATCCATCGATCACCCCAACCAAAAGCAAGCAAGCCGCTCTCCATTGATTGTGAGCAGGCAAAGTGCACTGGATAGAAAATGAAATTTGCAATGTCAGCATGAAATTGTCAATTGAGCTAAAAGATGCTAGTAGTTTGATCCATGTAGTATTTTCATAAAAGTTTGCACAACAGAATCAGTTGAACTGACAACCAATAAAAAGGACTAATCCACGATCCCCATTGCTTTACTAAGAAAAGCAAGATTAAACTTGACATGTCAACATAAAGAGTGTGTTAAGTCCTGTCAATCTTGAGATGTCGATATTTATGAATTATGTTGACAACAACCAGAGCCTGTTAAGCCCTACCAAGTAGCTTAAGCTTTGTTTTTAACCAGAAGATAATGCCATGATAGTTATTTATTGGGACATTTTAATCGAATTATAGCCATTGCGGAATTCTGACCAAAGAGATTTAGGATCCATGATGCAGAGGTCCACTGTCAACCCACCTGCCTTTGGCTGTCAACCCACCTGCCTTAGGATCGGAAATAATTTATGAAATAAGAGGTAAGAGGTCTTGTAAACCCTCCTTTAAAATCTCCAGCGATTCGAGAATCTAGTATCTGCAAAGATCTAGGGCATCATCAGGGAAGAACGCCTCAAAGCTATAAAACGGCTATATGTAAGAGAGCTATAAAAGAGAAAAAATACAGATAAAGGATGATCGTAGGGAAAAATCGTCCCCTAGTAGACAACTCCTAAAATACACAAAACACCCAACTTAAATTTTAAAATTCCTGTGAAATTATCCAACGCTTATGCTACTGTAGTTTCACAAAAGTGAAAGTAACCGGACTGTTGTTCTCCGCCAGAGCAACTCTTTCGCACGGGTAGTACATTTGCATATACAGTGGATACGCCAATTTCAGAGCTCTTTATTCCTGCAATTCAGTAATACAACGTCTTTTCAAGCAGTCCACTTAGGTTTGCTTCAACTTTGCCTTGAAAAGAATTCCAAGAAGTTTTAATTTCACATAAAGTTAAAAAAACCATTTAACTTTTATCATAAAGGAAGTTAATGTCTTTGAAAATGAATCATCAGTATCACGATTCACAAAAAAAATGCCTTCAAAAAATCACTCAAAGATCAAGATTTCTAAATCATTCTCCCAAATCAAGATTTCTGAATCGTTGAGTATTGGATTTTATAGTATGAATACCATGAATGAATAAAGGGCATGAGATAACCTTGCTCGTCTATTCTGGAACCACACGTCAACTTGAGGCGGGCTGAGATTCAACCATTTGGCCAAGGCTTCTGCATATCAATAACTTGCAAAGAGCTAAAATCAAGAAAATTAAGATGATAATCTAGAGGATCAGATCGACTTACAAGATTTAAGGGGTTGTTTTTTGAAGTTTTCACACATCCATTTGCGCTAAATGCCTTCAAAGATCCCAATGTTTCCATTCTTGACAGTTGAAGCATACTTAGCAGTTGTTCTAACTAAGAGCACCCAAAAGTAGTTGAAGCTTTGTTCACTGTGCCAACCTGCACCAACCCCCTGATGCTCTTCAGCTTCACACATATGCCTGCACACAACTCCTCCAAAGATCCCAACGTTTCAATACTTTGCAGCTCTTATAACTGAAAGCAGCCGGAAAGAGATAGTTGTTAAAACTTGTACACTACAGAAACCCGGTATGCTTTTCAGCTTCACACATCTGTTTGTCATCAACACCTCCAAAGATCCCAATGTTTCCAAACTTGGCAGCTCTTCTAACTAAGAGTCGTTGAAGCTTATTCTTCGACTAATGAAAAGCTCAGTACAAGACTCCATGGAGCCGAGCGATAAAGTTCTTCTAAAGAAGCAAAGCTTTAGAAAATAAACCTGCCAATTTTTACTGAAACCACATATTGTCCGGATGATAAATTTGCCAAAAAGAAGTAAAAGATCCAGAAAGCATTCCAACATTGATACCTTTGTTTCACAGACAGCCAATGAGGAGAGCCTATCACCCTTCGAGGCCTTCCTATTACATTTGGTAGCTAGAAAATCTCTCGTTACTTATCAGACTTCCACTATTGATCCTCCCTTTCGTGATAGGATTTAAGCACCTTTTTCTTCAAAATCCTTTCTTACTGTTGAGAATAATTTGATTGAGGCATTCCTATTACATTTGGTAGCTAAAATATCTCTCATTACTTTGCTATGGGACTTCTATGGGTCCTCTCTATAAGGATTCTCTCCTGATTTGGTTGGGTATATTTTGCTTCCCATTTTAGTTATTTTCAGTATAAAATCAATTTCCTTAATACTTTTAGCTCAAG